>JASDQU010244491.1:142012-197250 GCA_032191745.1 Picea mariana
GCTTCAGTTCATTTCAGCAAGTTAGATAGAATGATTTCCTTACTACAACACTAAGTGCTTTTGGAATTGAGCATATATAGTGCGCAGCTATCTTTGAAACAAAAGACTTCCCTGGGTTGATAATTTATGTTTCACTTGGTTGTTTGAAATTAATTAAGCAATTATAGTGACCAACACCTATGTTCAATGCAAGGAAATGCATGCAAGAGATGGACACTCAGGTTGATGTTCCCTCCAGGGTATAGGGTGTCAAATTGCGAAGGATATAGACAAGGCTTTGCTTGGTTGAGGATGCAAACTGTTTGGGCCATGGTTTATAATGCAAAGCGCAAACCGGCTAAAGGCTCAATACTGCAAGCAAGGGCATGAGATGCAATCACAATTTAACGCCAAAAAATGTCCTTTTTTATATATTTTAGTCTACTTGGTGTGAAAAAGGGGTAAACTTGTGCCAAATAGACATCTTTTCAAATCCAATTTGCGAGTGTGAAAAAGACAAGTTCACTCGGTGATCTTTTCCATTTTTTATAGTGAGTCGGAAAAGAGCTTAACTAAGACTCATGATCTTTCAAATCCAATTTTAACGAGTGTGAAAGGGACAAATCACTCAGCGATCTTTTCGATTTTTGATAACGAGTCAGAAAAGAGCTTAATTAAGACTCGTTATGGAATATTCTAGGTGGAAATCCACGAGGGAGGCCAAGGCTCCCATACCGATCTTCTATGGAATGTTAGTATCTTACGAAGAACCGACACAAGCTTGGGAAGACCCAAAGCTCTCTAAGTCAAGGAGGACAAACTGCTAACGGAGGTTATCGTCTCCATGATATATAGGATAATGTCTCTTCCTGGAAAATACATAGGCGAAGGCATTGGATACCTCATAAGACCATCCCAATCAAAGGGAACCTCGTCAAGACTTGGAGGGAGAGAACTCGGGAAGAGTAAAACTGTCTCTTCTTCAGAAGGTGAAGTACTAGAAATTATAAGGACGTGGCATAGAAGGTATAGAACCAAAATCAGAAGAGGGGGATCGACCAAAAATTGCATTGGCGCGACCACTTCCTTAGACTTGTCACTCTCCAAGAGAAGAGTGGGGTCGACCGAAAATTGCATCGATACGACCACTTCCTCAACCATTGGTTGAATAGGACACGAGACCACAAGTTCAAGAGGTGAATCACCCCAAAAAAGAGGAGTGTTTCCGGTCGAATATTGCATCGACACGACCATTGGTTGAACAAGATGTGAGACAACAAGGTCAAGAGACACATCACCCCCAAACATAGAAGAGGTGTCGGACAAAGATTGCATCGACACGACCGTTGGTTGAACGAGATGTGAGACAACAAGATCAAGAGACGCATCACCCCCAAACATAGAAGAGGTGTCGGTCGAAGATTGCATCGACACGACCACAGGTTGAATGGGAAGTGAGACAACAAGGTCAAAGGACGCATCAACCCCTAAAGAAAAAGGGGTGTCAGTCAAAGATTACATCGGCATGACTGTTGTATAAACCAAAGAAGAAGCTTAGTGTTGTGAAACCATAGATGCCTCAGAACCCGAAGGGCCCCTAGGTGAGCCCCACGCTTCTGGTATCCCAGCAGTAAAAGGACACAAACGAGTAAGGTGACTCCCTTCGCAAGTCCTGCAAAGGAATATAGGCTTACGTCTGAGACATCTAGGATTCTCAATCATATGAATGCCCCCATCATAACTTGCAGTGGTTAGTGACATGCTCCCAACATGACTTGCAGAGGCTAGTAGAAAATATCCAACATAACTAGCAAAGGTTGGTGATGAATCCCCAACATGACTAGCAGAGGTTGGCGATGAATCCTCAACATGACTAGCAGAGGTTGGTGATGGATGTGCAGTGTGACTAGCAGTGACCAGACATGTGCCCCCAGCATGACTTACAGCAGCTGGTTGCAGGTATTCAACATGACTCGTAGAGGTTATCGACCAATATCCAACATGACTAGCAGAGGTTGGTGATATAATGCCAATATGACACACAATGACTGGACTTGTGGCGGTAGTGAATTGTGGCATTTGAGACCAAGGTCCAAGGAAAGATTGGTTTGAGAAATTGCAGGCTAGGAAGGATCATGGTTTACACCCTATCCCTGTCCAGCAGGATAGTATCCTCCTCCATACTGATTCGTAAAGGGTTGTAGGGGCATCAACACTAAGGAAGTTGCTTGCGAAGAGAAAGCGACATGAAAAGGGTTACTCATGTGAGGATATATGTTGCCCCCAGGTGAAGGAACTTCGTGAGGGGGGTTGCCCATACTATAAAAATAACTCCCCCCGAATGAAACATCAGAGGACAGACGGAGGTCCGCCATGGGAAAAGTGTTCGTAGGAACTGACATAGCGGAAAAAGGATAAGTGGACGGAGTGTGATAAGTAGAATGATTGCTTAATTGGGCACTTACTTCTATCATAGTCGATTCATAGGAAGGAAGACTCCAAACTCCTACTGTAAGAGGTGTTTGAAGGATATGACTCCCACCAAACGGAGAGGGATAAGAAGGAGGCATCATGCCCCCAGACCCAAAACTTGTATTCGCATAAGGAGGCGAGATAGAGGATGGAAAGTGCGAAGACATATCAAGCATACCATGAGAAAAATGATTAGAGACCCAAGGCATTGACTGAGTACCATAATTATGCACACCATTATAAAAAGAGGACGGATTTGCCCCCATGAACGTCATGGGGGGGGTAGCAGTAAATGAGGGAGAAAAAGGAACTCCACTATCCATGATAACAAAGACCCAGCACGAAATCCTATGGTCAACTAATAATCAAAGAGCATACCAAAAAGTCAAACGGCCAATATGCATGCAAACGAGCTAAAGTGGCTAAGTGGCCTCCCTCGCTAAAGAAGGTATGTCTCGTCCAAGAGGGACCTGAGACTCCCTGCTAAAGTTTGGAGGTAACAAAATCAGTTATAAGGGCCCTTGTAGGCTTAACAACCAGTCGGTCAGATCCCCCCGAAGAGGTAATCCTCCAAAAAGGTTGTGTGTTGTCTGACCTCTATCTAACTCAGGATACAAGAAAAATAACCCCTGCAAGTAACCTATCAGAAACCCAAGTCAAGCAACTAATAAACCATTGTATAGCCGATGCACAGGCGAACAGTCGTAAGTCCGGATCACCATATTGGCAGGGTAACAAAGTTCGAAACCTTGAAAGTACCACCTCTCAAAGAGGTATGGGCACTAGCAAGATCCCCAAATATGAATAAATCCACAGAAATATCTCTGACGCTAGGTGAGTATCCAGGGGTTATCCCTTCAACAAACTTCACGTGACTTCGTGCTTAACTCCTGTGTGAGCGGAGCCTCCTGATATTACCAATTATACAATGGATTTCTCAACTCTCTGTCTCAGACACATAAGTTAATTTAATTGCCTTGGATAATTTTACTCACAAAATCCTATTCCAAGGCACTAAATCCTAGGCTAGTTTGTGCACCCTAAAAAATAAAATCATGACTAATCAATTTTAGTTTAAAGCGTAAATTTTATTGGTCGTGATTACTCAAAGAGGTATGGAAATGAAACTTATGGTGTTATGACTCTACATAAGAATAAAAATAGATATAATGCAAAGCCTAACTTTAACTTTTTAGTGAATGATATGCTAAATAAAAACAGTGCAATCTTCAATTTTAATTCTGCAACTCAGAAGTAAAATGCAATCTTTCGCTAAATGTGCTAAGCTAATGGTAAAGGTTCAAAGACAAAAATACCAAGCAATGCAAAATGCCTATTTTTTTGTATTTTCAATATATTTAAAAAGAAAATGCATGGACTGATAAGCGACTTGATATATAACTCCCACTGTGTATAAAAGAAATCACTCGAGCAGAATACCAAGCAGCTAAGCAGGCAGTCGAACTACCAAGGACAAATCAAAAATGGAAAACAAAGAGAAAGATGCCGCCCAAAAATTCAACTCCAAAAGGTTTCCTGTCATCCCAGATAATCTCAATAGGTACCACAGAGACCCAAGAAGGCTCAGTGATCCTCAAAACCTACCCAGCAGTCACTAAACCAAGAAAACAAGCAAGGGGGAAGTGGTATACACTCATGTTCAAGAGAAAAGGGTGTATATACGCTTCTTGTAGTGGGACAGCAAGTGTATACACGTGGCTGTCAGGGAAAGAAGGGCGTATATCTTTTAAAACAAGGCTAGGCAAGGTAAAAAGGATGAAAAATCAGACCCAGAGTGAACAGACTCTATCCAACTGTGATACGAGAAGAAATACAAAGGCAAAAGAGCAACGTAAGAAGGAAAAATACTTCAACCCTTAGAAGGAAGATCTATCCCCAGTACGGTCGCCAATTATGTTACAAGGTAAAAACTCTCTATGGCCAAGGGTAAACCACAATAGACAGGTATGACTGCAGAAATCAACTCAATTCCAACATGCGCTATATAAACTAATGTGCAATACGAGGAAGAATCCTACCTCGATCCAATCGTTTGATGTCGTTCCACTGTTGAGCACTTTGACCCAAAGCCTTATACCTACAAGAAGTTCTCAACAAACAAGCGATGCAAGTATATACTGAAAATACATCAAATGAGTTAGCACATCAGATACCACAATCTATTAATAAACATTACAAACATGCCCATGGATAATAATCATATATTCGCAAGATATTGATTGGACGAGAAATGAGTATTTCTATTAATAATTGATCAATAGAAGTATCAACATTACAGACTTCTATGTCGGAACGGTTCGAAACCAAGAAACGAAGTTCCTTCCAACTTGGTCTCCACCACTTCAATACTCCACCAAAGGCAAGCTCATAGAAAAGAGATAAAGAGATTCTCTTGGCAATAAGGGAAGCGCTTGGGGGTTGAACACTGTGTTTAGACTTGAGGGACCAATCGATGCAGACTCAATATGAAGTAATTTCTCCATAGTAACTTTGCTCTCAAAGTTGAATGCTTTCTCTCTCCTTTTTCATAGCTCTAAATTGTGCTCTTATAGCCTCCAGAATGCAACTAAAGGGTCGAGTCAGAACGTTTCCAGTATATGGAAGGCCAAATATCAGATATCTTCTATCATGACATGTAAACCCGACCTCATTTTGTATTTTCTAGCACAAATCTCGATATACATGAGTTGTACTGGAGCATCAAGCGTATACGCATCTTGCAAAGCAGTTAGGGAGCGTATATGTGGAAAAATATATATTTTTGGCTCTGGATTTATCAAAAAGGGGTTGATAAGTCTGCATAGGGAAATGGAAAAAGGCCCTCTGTGCAAGATAGAAATGGTGAGGCAAATATTTCTATAACACTTGATCAAGAAGTCGTGGTTGTACCTGGACCCCAACACCCATTACCTAAGCATCCGGAGAAATGGCTACCTAAATTTGATTCAAATTCAAATCAATCCGTTGAGAATCATTTCAAGAAATTCATGTTGCCCATTAGACTCCGAAGTGTTGAAAATGAGGATGTAGTATGCATATTATTTCCTTATACTTTTGAGGGAAATGGCTCCACATGGTATTTTTCTCAGCGGCCCCAAACCATCGTCTCTTGGGACAAGTTTGAAACTTGTTTCTTGAAAAAATTTGGAGATAATAAATCTCTTGAAGTCTTGGTTATGGAACTCTCCAGCTTAAAAATGAATCATAAGGAAAAAGTGAAAGACTTTAACCAAAGATTTCTTACTTTAGAGAATAAAATCCCTGCAAATTTGATGCCCGCAGAAAGTTTAATTGTTGCATATTATGCTAAAGCCTTCCACAATAATATAGGCATATGGGTCAAAAGGTCTAAAAGAACACATTGCTAGAATCCTTCGAGGAGGCAAGTCAAATTGAGAAAGATATATTAAGATTAAAAGATAATATTAATAGTGAAGTTGAAACAACCTCATCCTCTAAGAAGAAAATACAAATTCTCACCAGACCTCCTCAAACTATGAATCAACAAGAAACTTTAGACTTAGAGAGCTTGCAAAAATATTTCCAAAAACTGTCCAATCGGGTCATTGACTTAAAGAGATCAGTCGAGCAGGCATCCACAAGAAAAGAAAGTTTTAAACCTCCTTGCAGAAAACATTTTCCTCTTAATTGGCCAAACCCAACCACAGAAGGTCTAAATTTCGAAATTTTACAGTATGCTTTGCAAAATTTCTAGAAGCACATGGTAATTTTTCTTCTACTCCTCCTGAAAATTCTGACGATGCAATTGAGGAAGAGGTACCAGAAAAGGAGGATTCATCTCCCCTTGTTTTCAGTCACTTGTCGGATAGTATCTTCCAAGCGAATTTCGAAACCGTCCACCCCTACAACACAAGAAGCAAAACGCAAAACAAACCCCCTTCTGAAGCAAGTAAAAATGTGTTTCTGAAACAGTCAAAGCAAACTGAAACTAAACAAAGATTAGCAGCCCCAGTTTTAGAATATGATTTAATTGAAGATCTAAAAAAATTGAGGTCTAATATTTTTGTTTTTGAACTGCTGAAATTTCCCCTTATTTTGCAGAAAATGCTTCAAAGCATCGCTGAAAACAGTAAAAAGAACGATTCTAGCAGCAAAAAATCAGCAGAAATTGATTCAAACACAGCTAAGAATGTTCCAACTAAAAAAACATCTAGACTTCCGGACAAAAGGGACTTAGCAGAAAAAACTATAGCAAATGTAGATAAAATTGTTTTAGGGACAACAGCAAAAAGATCGGCAGAATTTTGTTGTTAACACTCAAAAAAATGTCCCGCCTTTTTTGTTAACCATCAAAAATTTTAATAGGAATGTACATAATTGTATGGTCGATTCAGGTGCATCATTAAATGTGATGCCTATATCTGTATTCTAAAAAATTAATGCAGAAGTTAAACCTTCTGATCTCAAAGTCATTCAGCTAAATCGAACAAACGTTAAAGTAATTGGTGAGCTTAAGAATGTGTTGATTAGATTATCGTCCAATCCTAAGGTTCATCAGATAATTGATATTATCATTGTTGATATCCTTGAAGTTTATGGTTTGTTTTTAAGCAGGGATTGGTTAGAACAGTTGCATAGTTACTTTGCCACAGATTGGTCTCAGTTGTGGCTGCCTGAAAATGGACAGCCCAACAAAATCATGATAAACAGAGAACGTTATCTTAAGCATATTGTAATGAATCTGAATAATATGAATGAGCCTTTCGTTATATCTGCAAATTCGTTTGAAACACAGGGAATGAATACCTTCTTTGGTAATTTCATGACCGAAATTTCTTCTATCACTAATCTTGGGCAGCAATCTAAAGTTATAACCTATACTCAGACACCAGCTTTGTCAAGTGTGCTAAGTACTGCTGACAACGCACTGATCTGGTCCTTATACTTTGACGGATCCAAATCCAAAGAAGGGACAGGTGATGGTTGTGTACTCATCGATCCTATAGGTAATAAGACTTTTATAGCTTGTTGGTTAGAATTCGAATGTACTAATAACATGGCCGAGTACGAAGCACTTCTAAACAGACTTAGGAAAGCACTGGATATGGACGTACAAAATTTGATAGTATTCGGTGATTTGAAAATTGTGGTTAAGCAAGTAAGAAACACCATACATTGTTTGTCCCCACATCTAAAGAGATACCAAACCGAGGTATGGAATTTGATGCATAAATTTTCAGCATTTAATATAAATTCCATTCCTAGATTAAGTAATTCAGAAGCTGATTATTGGCCAATGTTGCTTCTAAACTATTACTCGCTAAAGGTCTTTCCCCTAATGCATTTTCAATCTAATTTTTGTTCAGGCCATCGATCTTGGATAACATTACAAATTGGAGAGTATTCGATGATGACCAACAAATCATCAACTTCCTACATATGGAAGACACTTTTCAAGTTGCATTCATTGATGAAGGTACCCATGAAGAGAACCTCTGCAACTTCACGGTAATATCTGAT
Organism: Picea mariana; assembly: GCA_032191745.1. NCBI lineage: Eukaryota > Viridiplantae > Streptophyta > Pinopsida > Pinales > Pinaceae > Picea > Picea mariana. The sequence continues at coordinate 149,966 of JASDQU010244491.1, forward strand.
CCTCGATCTCCTGAATCGACATCCCAACTGGTAAAATCTATCCCCAGATCTGTTGTGAGACTAGAGAAATTTTATGATTTGCACGATAAATTTAGAGGGGCAGTAAATTGTAAAACTAACAGTTCCTCTTTGATCTATGAAACGGTTAATTTAGGAACAAGGGATAATCCTCAAAATATTAATCTGGGAAAGGGATGTTTCGAGCAAGAAACATCCACTTTTATAAAGTTATCTAAATAATTTAAAGATGTTTTTGCTTGGATGTATGATGACTTGAAAACATTTGACCCTGACATCATGCAACATGTTATCCCTATGAAACCCCAGACTCAACCTTTTCAACAGAAATTGAGGAAGATACATCCTAAGTTGGAACCCACTATTAAAAAGGAACTAAAAAATTTATTAACTGCAAAGATAATTTTCCCAGTTAGGCACACGCAATGGGTGTCTAATCTAGTTCATGTAAGGAAGAAAAGTGGTGAAGTTTGACTCTGTGTCGATTTTTGGAACTTAAACCGAGCATTTGATAAAGACAACTACCTCGTTCCTCCAATGGAACAAATTTTACAACAGGTGTCTGGTTCTGAAAGACTATCTCTGCTAGATGGTTTTTCGGGATACAACCAGGTCCTTATGTCTCCCTCAGACCAGCTTAAAACCACCTTTCGTACCCCATGGGGCACTTACACTTACAGGAAAATGCCCTTTGGACTAATAAACATCGGTGCCACTTTCCAGAGAGCAATGGATATTTCTTTCTATGGCCTCATTAACCAGCCAGTTATGGTCTATATTGATGATGTCACCGTCTTCTCTAAAAACAAGAAAGATCACTTGTCTCACCTCAGGGTTTTCCTAGAACGATGCCGCAAGTTCGGCATATCTCTCAACCCTAAGAAATTGGTCTTTGTAGTATATGAAGGCAAACAGCTTGGGTTTATAGTGTCTAAAGTCGGAATGATTATTGACCCCAAGAGAACCCAAGCTATTGCTAAACTTTCCCCTCCTTCTTCCAAAAAATCCATGCAAGCCTTTTTGGGAAAAATTAATTTCTTCAGAAGGTTTGTCCCAAGCTTCTCAGAAATGGTTAGATCGTTACAAAATTTATTAAAAAATGATGTTGTGTATCATTGGGGATCACAAGAAAGTCAGGCTTTTGATTCAATTAGAAAATCAATAATAGAGGCCCCTTCCTTGATGAGTCCCAATTTTTCTCAGGATTTCACTCTTTACACCTTTGCTTCTGATCGATCTTATGTTGTTGTGCTTACATAGAAAAACATTGAAAGCAATTTGATACCCATTGCCTTCATGAGATTATCTTTTAAAGGAGTGGAGCTTAATTACTCAGCAGTAGATCAACAGGCATATGTTGTTTTCAAAGCGGTGAAACACTTCCGGTCTTACCTATTGAAATCCAAAACCAAGGTTATTGTTCCTTACCCAGCTGTAAGAAATCTGTTAGTACAAAAAGAACTGGGTGAGAAAAGGGAAAATTGGATGACGTCACTACAAGAATATGACCTTGAAATAACCCTTGCACAAATTGTTAGAGGTCAAGGCATGTGTAAACTAGTGGTTGATTCAGTTGAAGAAAAATAAAGTCAAATAAACACCTCAATTGTGGATCATCATAAAGAAAAACAGATCAGTTATGCATAAGCCACTGCCAATTCTTGGTATGAGAACATTAGATTATATTTAACACATGGATCTTCTCCCCGCAATCTTGATTCTAAAAACAGAAGAGCACTTAGGATTAAATCTGCATCTTTCCAGTTAATAAATGATGTATTATTTCGAAAGAACTTCGATGGTGTTTTTATGCGTTGTTTAGAAAAGGAAGAGTCAGAAAAAGTGCTCGTTGAACTTCATGCAGGTGAAGCTGGTGGTCACTTTGGTGGAGATACCACTGCCCACAAATTGTTGTGAGTTGGGTACTATTGTCCTACCTTATTTAAATATGCCCATACATTGTCTCGTAAATGCATAATCTGCCAAAAGGCAGCAGGAAGGGTGAAAAAGGCAACATTCCCTTTACATCGTCTTTCTGTGGATTCACCTTTTCAGCAATGGGGCCTAGACATCATAGGACCAATTAATCCCTCTTCTTCGCAACAGCATAAGTATATCCTTACAGCAACGGATTATTTTACAAGGTGGTCTAAAGATGTACCTTTGAAAGTGGTGAACACAAATCAGGTAGTATATTTTCTAAACTCTCATATCATCACTCGATTTGGCATTCCCGAGTCTTTGGTTTTTTATAACACCTCTTACTTTTCGTCCCTTGACATGAATGTTTTTTCTCTGGAAAAAGGGATTAAACTGGAGTATTCTGCAAGCCACTACCCTCAAGGAAATGGCCTAGCAGAATCAACAAACAAAAATTTAATCAAGATTATCAAAAGGACAATTTCAAAAAATCACAAGAACTGGCACAATGCATTATATAATGCACGTTGGGCTGATAGAGTAACCCCAAAAGCCTCTATTGGTAATTCCCCTTTATTCCTCGTCTACGGAAGAGAAGAAATTCTCCCCCCGCGTGTTTTACTTTCTTCTCTGTAGTTGTCACGGAAAGTTCAAGAAGAGGAATTCCGCCCTCTATAAAATCGAATAAATGTCTTATTAAAACTAGAGGAAGTGAGGACACAAGCAAAGTTGAAATTGGATCAGCACCAACAAATTGTAAAAATATGGTTTGATTCGAATTCATCTTTAGATAGGGATTTTGATGTCAAAGATCTGGTTCTCAAGTGGGATAAATCCCACGAGGGTAAGGGGGAACATACCAAGTTCCAAAATCTGTGGCTGGGACCGTTTGTAATTTCTGAAAAATCGGGTCCCAACTCTTTTCGTCTGCATAATTTGGAGGGACAACCAGACACTTTACCAGTGAATGGTCAGACCCTCAAGAGGTATTTCACCTGATGATTTCTATTCCACTCTTTTGTAAATATTTTTATTTTTTTATTTTTTGTGTTCTTTTCATTTTGCTTGATTTTGATTTGTTTTCTAAATAATTATGTCTGAGTCACCATCTCATGTATGGAAGGGAATCACAATTTTCATTCATTAGAAGCAATTGATAACTTCCCAAGCAGATGAGCAGTAAGTGCTAAAACCCATATCAGCAGAAGTGAATTTCCGTTCAAATCTGTGTTTTTGGTTTCTCCTTCAGATTACAAGTAGACGTGATTATCATAAATAAGCTTCTAACGTTGTCCCTGTTTTAAGGAAAACAACTCATTTGTACCTTCTCGTCCTCGATATGGTTTCCTAACAGAAATCTAAGTGTCCAAAGTATGATGAAGGTCATCAAAAAGGGAAAATGATTTTTTTTAATGATCAAAATTTTTATGCTAAACTCTGAGATTTTCAGTATCACCCCGCCCTCTTGAATATTCTTAAGTCCTGCAAATTATAAAAAAATTCTAGAGGGTTGAAAGAACAGTAATGTGTGGGAAGTGTATGTACACCCGTCAGGACGTTGAACAGGTCTATTGGCAGTGGGTAAATACATGCATGATACTAAGGCAACTTTGTCGGGGTATTGAACAGACCTACTGGCAGCGAAGCAATGAAGGGTTTAAGAAGATCCTCTGGTAAGTCTTTCAATTTGATAAAGTGCAATGATGTCCCGTATCATGAATGGAAGACTCTTGGATAGGATAGGGGTACTAGAGTGGGTTAAATGACATCACTGTCGAGGCTATGAACGCCTGTTGTCAGCAGTGAACCTGTCAACAGTATCGAATTCAACTGCATAAACATCGCTACACTCGTAATCTAAGTTAGATACCGGATGACATTTTTTTAGATAGAAATATATCTGATGCTAAACTGCATTATTTTCTGAGTTATGATTAGTATGCTTGACCTGTTGTTAACTATTTCTAAAAAACTCATTTCATCTAATTCACCCTAACATGAATTTTCTAGTGATGAAGAGATAACTGCTCCACCCAGTATGTCGCCATTGTTGGCAGCCAACAATATTTTTTTATTCTTATTACAATCAAAGTTCCCACAAACAGACTATACCTTTATGTAGCTGCCATCACCTTCTCTTTTGTAAATGTTTATGTTTCTGCATTTTGAGGTGATGATTGGATTAATTTTATCTTATTGAGTTTTTTTTGTCTGCATGTTCGTTTGTTTTATTTTTAATTCATGATTGTAAGCATGAATTTAAACATAAAACTTGGCTTGGTTTCATAATCTTTTACCTTAGAAAAATTGTTTTAGAAGGCACCCATGCATGGTTTAAACTCAAGACTTATGAACTTATTAATTAATACATTATCAAAATCTTTATTGATTATGGGTCTCGTGACTTCATTGGTTCTATAGTTTATTGTTGATTTAATTCATGAATTGTTTGAATGCACAAAAACATTGGTTAACAACTCATATAATTTCATGAGTGAATTTGTCATATCAACATTCATATCAATAGGTACAGGCATGTTGTACCTACATTTTCAATTCACCTTACTAGCCTGAAATATTAATGAGATCATTCATTATGCGTATGGGGTTTTGTACTGTGGAGGGTTTGGCACTCAATGTGAGAAATGGTTTGTAGTTTTTCGAGCCGTCTATTTTTGTTTTCCCTAACCATTATGTTCAAGTTATTACAGTCCCCAAACCTTTCATTTTTCGTGCCATCACAGTTTTCTTAGATCTCTCTCTGTTGCCCGTTCATTGGAAACCTAAACCTATCTCGTGTGATATCTCTTGTATCTTTGTCACAATGGTAATGGCACCCGTGGTTCGTATTGAGCTGAACGGATGTCAATATCTGCTATCCCATGATGACGTTATTGACGACCCAAAGGCTCATGGATGGGGTGTGTTCCTCAAGAAGTTCGAAGGCTATAATCTCCAAGTTGCAAAAGCTTTTGCACAAACTTTTGACGGTTTTAGGGCCAAGATCGGCCATGTACAGCTGGAATTAACAGAGAATTTCATGAGCAGAGTGAAAGGACTCCCTTTAAAAGGAGAGAGGTGGTTTAAGAATGAAAATATGGAGGACGCCCCATGGATTTCATTCATGGTTTCTCGCAAATCCACTTGTTGTAAAAAAGGTATTCTCGTTGCTTTGCTAAAACCTAGATGGCATAGTCTCCTTTTAATTCTGAAACAGTTTGTCACTTGTGAAGGCCGGTATGGGCTAGTTTTTCTATACCACATCCATTTGCTTCTGAATTTCATAGGGTTTGATTTGGATATGCCTTTTTACCTGTTGATGAGCCTTTACAAAATGTCTAAGCGCTTTAAGTGATAGGGTATCGATTCGAGTATGTTTCACCACGGACTCGTCAAAATTTTTTTGGTTTATCACTTGTCGAAAATAGGTGACAATTGGGAGACCTTTCAGATCAGAAATGGTTTCACCCAAGTCGACGCTATAGTCAGCCCTCTTTTAATTGTAAACCCTAATTTGGACAAACCAGTGACTGAAATCCAAGTCGTTAATTTGATTGATGGCTCAAAATATATTGAACCAGTTTCTGTTGTTGATGAAACCCCTATGGATAAAGAATTACCATGTAAGTTTTCACCTAGAAGATCTTTGGAACAAGTAATTACCGGATTAAAATAAAAGGATCATCATGTGCCTATGAACGACTCTAATTTAAACGATAACGATAAAACTGTTGTGAAGAATTTTCGTAAGGGAAAGAAACCACAGAGCACAGATTTAAGTTTAAGGAATAAGAATGTTGGTCGTTTGATTTCTAGAAAAATATAAAATTGAAAGAGTAATCATATCATCTCGATCGATCCGATCGAGATCGATGATCGATGTTCAGATTGGGAGATAGACAGTTTCTTGGCTCGTGAAGACCCATAAAATCAGTGCCTCGGGAAAGAGGTTGTTACCCAGGTTGAGAAGTATGATTTCGTGTCTAATTTACCCCCTTGTCTCAAGGGAAAAGAAGGTTTTTCAGGTATTGGTCATGACCTAGAACAGACTACAGTGACACATGAAGCACCCGTTGTCGATTGTTTTCCACGTCAGTCTTCCATTTCCCCAATACACTGTGATAGTTTCCTCGACTGGATAGAGTGTTATTATAGAGATATCCCGCTCTTACAAGCTCAAGTGAAACGCTTGACTACTCGGAATGCCCTATTGGAACAAGAGAATTTTGACTTGAAGACACATATAGAGAGGGAAATCAAAAGAATCAAGAAGTCCGGGAATATCATAATATAAAACACAACCAGTTTCAAAGTCATTATAAATTCCGAACTATGAGATCCTGCTTTTACTAATTTCTAAAGGTAAAACGATTTTGTTTTGATTTTATTCATTTATGTTATAAAAAATCGAAAAAAAAAAGAGATTTCATTTGATTTCATTTGCTAATAATAAGACTAGCTACAGAATCTATGATTATGTAGCCAGTCTCTTTTGAATAATAATTAGTATGGTTATCTGAATATCAAATCACTTTTTCCAGGAAATGGAGGATTATGATGTTGATTACATGGAGCACAACACCTTGAATTATATGCTCAGTTATTATGTAGTTTTCTTCCTTTTATGTTTATAAAACTTTGGTTTATTTTTTGACAAACCAACTCATGCATGAGTGGTTACTATTTTCACTATTTTTGTAATATTGTCTAATTTGGTGGATTCAACTCTATCTTGTATGATATGAGCATTTGAATCCTGAACTGGTTTAAACACTATTCGCTCTTAGTAGTGAGGGATCTTTTGTTTTGGACACATTATGGGCATATGACTATCAAGACTGAAATGGAGAAGATGTTCACTCCTTGGTTTTAGACCAGCGTAGCTCTTACCCATTATGTTTTGTGGCTCTTACCCATTATGTTTTGTCTTTATCTTATGGAATGTTAATACATTTATACAGCTTTAGTCTTATCATCATATGATATTTCATATTATTCAGCACTTTAATTCTGTCTGTAATTTGTTTTTCATATATTAGATATGTGATCAATATTTCATTCAAATATTGTTGATTTATGCTAGATGTTAAATGTTGTATCACACGAATGCTTTATATTAAATTTATTTTATAATAAGTGTTCATCATTATAAGATCATCAGATCTGTTCGTTTATTAATTTGCTCTTGTATTCCTACTCCAAATCACCCTTGAGTTTGTTATGGGAGTGTTAGTATCAGTCTATTACAGGTTCTCCTCACAAGCAGGACAGTTGGGAGTTTGAATTGCGCAAAGAAATAAACTCATTAGGTGATTAACCACATGTTAGTTTACTCGTATTCTAGTTATTTTATTAGTTTATTTATCAATGAAATAAGAATAGTTTAAACTAGCTTTGATTGTTATTCTATTTTTATTTCAATTGTGCTTGGTTAGTATTCTTTAGTTCTTTAGATTTTAAATATAAAACAAAAAATTATAAAATGTATGTTCTTTCTTTATCTACTTCATAAACATCTTCAAAAAACATCTATTTCGCAAGATATCCCTGTAATCTTGCAAGATTGTATATATATTGTATATAAGCATACGCACATATTCATTTCCTTATTGAGACATTTGTAATTATTGAATTTATATCCTTAGTATTATAGCTTTAGATTAGTTTATTTATTTTACTGTTTTTTTTTAGGACTTTAGTTGGCCAACAGAGCCATTAACCCGTCAGGTCATTTCATTCCAAACGGCTTGGGTTATTTAGACAACCCCGGTTCGTATTTGACCTTCCAGTTGCGGTGTGTCACTTACGCTTGTCAACACAATCTCTTTATTCCTTGGTATCACAATATATAACTAGTAGTGCCACACAAATACCTAAAAACTCTCTTTATTGTTGTTCAATGCCCCTTCCCTGATTTTGACATATACCTATTCAAAACTCTCATTGCATGTGCAATGTTTGGTCTAGTATAGACCATTACATACATCAAACTTCCAACTGCAGTAGAATACACAACACGAGACATGTCCTCTTCCTCTTCCTATGTATTGGGACACTAATCCACAGATAACTTTACACCTATAGAAATAGGGGCCCTGACTGGTTTACATTCATTCATTTTAAACATTTGCAATATTGTCTTGACATATTTCCTCTGATTTAATCAAAGTTTCATGTTTTCCTGATCTCTTTTAATTTACATGTCCAAAATTAAATTTGTAGCACCAATATCCTTCATGTCAAACTTAGAGGACAACTAAGTTTTCACATATCAGATAATCTCCTTGTCATTTCCTATCAACAATGTATCATCCACATACAAGACCAAGTAAAAACGTTGATCACCTATCACAGTGATCATATTTTATCCTTGTGAAGCCAAGTCCCAACATATAAGTATAAAATTTTGATACCACATCCTTGGTGATTGCTTTAACCCATACAAGGACTTTTTCAACCTGCATACCAGTTCTTTCTTTCCCTTCACATCAAATCCTTATGGCTGCTCCATGTAGATTTCTTCTTCCAAATCCCCATGTAGGAATGATTTCTTCACATCCATTTGTTCTACTTAAAAATCAAAGGAAAAAACAACAGATAAAAGAAATTTAATAGAAGTCAACTTGGCAATAGTAGAAAAAATTTCACCAAAGTCAATACCCTCTACCTGGGACTAGCCTTTTGTTATTAACTGAGCTTTGCATTTCTCCATTTTTCCTTCTTCATTTAGATTCTTCTTAAATACTCATTTGTTTCCAATGGGATTTCTTCCAGTCAGCAACCCCACTAGATCCCAAGCCCCGTTCTTGTCCAAGGCTTTCATTTCTTCAATCATGGCCTTTTTCCAGAGTTTGTCATCCCCTGAATCCACTGCCTCCCTAATAGTTCTAGGATCATCTTCAGTAATAAACAAAGTAAAATTTGAATGAAAATCAGATGGAGTATACCTTTCTTGTTTCTTTCTTTTCCAAACCGATCTCCTCAATACTGGAGTACGAGGATCTTCTTCTTATGGTTCTTGTTCTTCTATAGAATCTGATTCATTATCCTTCAACTCAAACTCTATATTCTTTGGTTCTTCCTTCCTCGTTAGGACTTCCTGTTTGACAACATCTTTGATTTCTCTAAATAACACATCTTGGCTATACACTACCTTCTTAGTTTCTGGGTTCCAAAGATTATAAATTTTTAGACCATATTTATACCCAATAAAGATACACTTTTTATCTTTTTATCTAGCTTACTCATGTTTTCCTTTGGAACGTGAACATAGGAATCACATCCAAATACCCTGAGATGTGTGAGAGAGGGTTTCTTACCAGTCCATACCTTGTGTGGAGTCTTTCCATCCAGTGTTGATGAGGGTGATCGATTGACCAGGTAACATGAAATACCCATTGCCTCTGTCCAGAATTCATGTCCTAACCCGACACCTTTGAGCATGCACCTTGTTTTTTCCATCGGCGTCATGTTCATCCTTTTTACAAATCCATTCTGATGACTTGTATATGGAGTAGTATTTTTCCTTTCTATACCACACTTCTTACAGAATTATTCAAATTCATTTCCACAGAATTATCCACCATTATCTATCCTCAGCTCCTTAATTCCTTTCTCTGTTTGATTCTCCACAATATCCTTAAACTCTTTAAACATGTCAAAGAATTCATATTTCTTCTTGAGGAAATATATCCATGTATTCCTCAATAATTCATCTATAAATGAGACATAGTACACATATTTTCCTAGTGATGGAACTAACACAGGTCCAAACACATCATTGTGCAACAACTGTAAAATTCCTTATGTCCTCGTTGCACCAAAGGGAAATATTACCTGATTTTGCTTCCCATATATGCAATGTTCACATAAACAAAAATCCGAAGACAATTTAGACATACCTTCAACTATACTTTAACCATGTAGTACTTGAAGGCCCTTCTCTTCAATATGCCCCTGTCTTTGATGCCACAAAATAGTCTTATCTCTGGAGACTATAGGAGTTTTTACTTCTTCGGATCCAATCTCAGGAACAACGGAACTGTTACACCCATCACTAATAGTGTTCCCTGCAATTTATACAGAGTTCCAAACCAAAATCCATTCAACAATGCCATTGGTACTTGAACCATCCTGCAGGTTTCTTTCTCAAACATTGGTTTTACCCCTGCATCGTCTATTTTATTTACAAAAATAAAATTTTTGGCCAATCTGGGGATTTGCATAACATCAGGGAGTGTTTTAATCCTTCTATCCATGAGTTTTATCTTGAATTTTCCTCATCCTATGATTTTGGTTATTGAGTCATCACCTAGGAAAACATCACCTTCATCATACCTTTCATATTCACAAAACCACTCCCTATGAGGATTCATATAAAGGATGCACTTAAGTCAACTAACCATGCCTCACGATATGCATGTGTTCCTGAAGAAACCAAATACACATCTCCTCCTCCTGAGAAAGTTTTTGCTTCTGTAGAAAGAGCATCTTCAAATCCCTTCCCTCTCTCAACACTTTTATATCTGCATTGCATCTTGTAGTGCCATTCTTTTCCACATATCTAGCATACCTTTACAAAATTTCCAGGAGTTTTAGATCTTCCCTTAGATTTAAATCTCCCACTTGAGGATTTAGATCTATTTCTTTCTTGGGAGCATCCTCTTGCAAATAAAGAATATGTGCTCTGTCCTTCCATGTATTTTCCTCTCATCTCCTTCGACAACAAGGATGAAACCACATCATAAAAACTTAAATTAGTTTTATTACTACCTATGGCCACAACCAAACCATCTCACAAGTCTAGTAAAGAGAACAATAAAATGATGCACTTATCTTCATTAGAAATCTTAATATCAACAAATAATAGTTGGCATACCACTATATTGAATGCATTCAGATGCTTTGTCACAGAGTCTCCATCTTTCATCCTCAAGTTGTACAACTTATTCCGTGGGAAAAATTTGTTTACTAGGGACTTAGATTGATGTAAATCCCCTAAATTATTCCATGAAGCCCACGTTGTAGCTTCCCCTGACACATTCAATAATACTGAATCTGAGAGACAAACCTAGATTTTTCTCTTCACCTTCCAATCCAAATTTCCCAATCTTTTGTTGACATTCTTATAGGTGCAGTACGTGGATCCACAGTGATCCACTAATCTTTGTCCACAAATAGATCTTCCATCTTAATCTTCCACAGCTCAAAACTTTTCCCACCAAATTTCTTGATCTCTATTTTCGAACTATTCGCCATTTCTTTTCACCTGAAGGATCGATATCCCATATCTCCCACTGTAACAAGGTTTATCACGGATCCGATCCAAACCCTTAGCCACAAAGGCATCCCCCTAAAATCAATAACATCTATGATACCAAATGTATCTTTTAACCTTGTACAATAAATTACTGCAAACAAATTCTTAATAAAAAAAATATGCAATGACATGCGCACACACATTACACAAAGATTTTACCCTAGAAACCTGAATCAAAAAAACCAACAACATGTTTAGAGCCGCACCTCTAATCTTATATTCATCATCTCTCCATTTTTTACAATACAATATATATATGATCCTATGACATCCAAGACCCTTAATACATTGACCCAGGTTAGTCATCGACCCTAATTCCTTAAACAGAATTAGAAAACCATCGTTGAAAACCATTTTCCAAAAAACCACTAAAAACAGATACAAAAATGCCAAAAAACAATTATGGGAGCGTTGCCCCTAAAACCCCTGAACAGGGGACTCTACCCCCTTGCGCTCCCAACGCAACGTGAACACTAGGTCTAGTCGTGCAAAGAATATAACTCATACACAACAAGTTCAACCATCCATAGGCCATATAAGAAATCTTGCCTTGGTCATGTGTGCACAACCCAAAATTCTCACTACATGAAATCCTTTAGTGGTTGACATGAAAGTATGTAATTATTCCACTAATCTAGATTGTAAATGGAAACATTTTACTACTGGTTACCTTAGCCCAGATGGTTCTCATATGATCATTCCTTAACATGGAAAAAATATTATTATATTAAGAAAACATATAATTGTCTCTTATATTGAAAACACCCCCAATTCTAATCTTAACTACATTAAAACTAGGTTTAGCACTTACATTATCTTCACAGAAGAGGAAAATGCCTTTGTTTCCCAACCAGACTCTCATCAGGATCAAGCTTGACATTTGCAATTTGATGGAACCTCTTCTAGTGAAGGTAATGGTGTTGGTATAATGTTGTACTCTTTATTATGAAAATCTCATCAATTCTCTTTTATGTTGAATATTTCATGTACTAATAATATTGTCAAATTTGAATCCCTTTGCTTAGGTTTAGATCACGCTTTGCAACTAGGGTACAAGAACCTTCACATGTTTGGGGATTCAAATCTAATTATAAATCTGATAAAAAGAGTCTATAATCCCATCAAAAAAATATTTAGACAATATATTCAAATAATATATTAGCTAACTAATAAATTTCTCTCTTTTAATTTGACTCATGTTCAAAGAGAACTAATTGTGGTACCTCATAGGTTGGTTTCCTATGCCTCTAATGCTACTAAATAATGTTCCAAAGATAGGATTGATTGTGGAGTTATTTCTCTTGATCAGCCTTATGTTCTTAACAATGATGAGATTTAACATATTTTTTATCATGATCATGAAATTTTATTTTATTTTGGCATATCAAGGGGATTTGATGTGTGATTCTCCTGCTAGAATAAATAATAAGCACAATGTTTACACTGAAAGACTTGTTCCTTTGGAGAAAATATTTTATACAAGTGAATCCCCCAAGACCTCAAGACAAAACAATGAATACTCTAAGTGTAAAGTTGGAGAAACTATCTTGATTAACATAGGTTTCAAGGACGATCTTGTAATCATGCATGTAGGACCCAAATGCATTGATGAAGAAAAGAGAAGTCCATATCCCTTTTCAAAGAGGTCCAAGATGTTTTTGCGTGGTCTTATAAAGACTTTTGTGGTTTCAATATTGTTATATGTTGACGGGGCATAATGTCCCAACAACAGTAAGGGATACTACCCGGTACAAAGTCCCAACTAGACTATGCATTGTTTGGTTTAGGAGACCCATCTAGATTCTGGCTTGGCTGCCAAGGGGTGAGGATGGATGGTTATGAAATGTAAATATGTAGATGAAGACTATGTATGAAAATACATATAATATATTTTGATTCTATTATATCCTATATTAGCTAAGAGTGAATTATCCTAACTAGGTGAGTTGTATTGAAACTAAACTTTGTTGGAAACTTCGCCCGGATAGTCTTAATGAAGATGCAAAGTTAGAAACATATGCATATAAAATATATAACTAGAAAAATTCAAACTATATCATTCACACACATCACAACTCATATGCACTGGATATAAAAGATTAAAGAGAGATAACAAGACTGTGAAAGAGATATAGAATTGTTATATTAGTCTATGAGCAAACACATCCTTATAGTCCATGTGAACATCATACATTATGTCTGAAATATTTCACAGCAAAACAAAATCACATGCAAGTTGTTCTCCCTTTCATAAAACTAGCCCTGAGGGCTTCTAAATATTCATTATCCAAGCATCTTCTCCAAAAGAAGTTCTAGAGTGTATACAAATCTTGAAGAGACCCATACAAGTGGGTCTCTTCCCATATTTATACTATTTTTCCTAAATCTCTTGTGACTTGTAATACCCTGGTTTTGAGTCCCCATATTAAGTAATGTATTTTTTTTAATTGATGAAAGGTCGGAGTGCCTAAACAATTAAAAGGGGTTGGATAGCCTAGAAAATGTAATACTTTGATATACATATTAATAAAATACAACGTTGGTTGCAAGACGGGAAAGGACAAGAGATAAGGGGGCTATGATTGCACGAGAGAGGGGGATAAAAGGGATAAGTATTTATATTACATTTTATTTTACCCATCTTGGAAGTTTTATTGAGAGAAAGAATCGGTTACAAGAGCTTCTTGAGGAAAATGCCATGTGGTTCTTGATTCCAAGAAAATATATAAACCTATCTTTGGGCGGTTTGGGGGGTTCTTCTTCTTCTTCTTCCTCATGATTTATTCTTTGTTGTTGATATAGAAATTCATACTCATTCTAGTTCTTGGGGAGAACAAAAGAGTGAGTTTTGAAGAAGGAATCCATTGTTGATATCTGTAGAAAGTTGTTGGTGTATTCCATCCATAGAGTAATGCATGAATGATTGAGAGGCATTGGCATGAATCGGACTTGATCACAGTTGCGAGTCATGAGAGTCCCATCATGGAGATTATTCTCCAAAAGCACTGGAGCCCTAGAAGGAGATGGACGGCCTAAGGGACTGTATGTCAGAGAAGGGGTTCCATGCTCTTGGGTGTTGCAGGCTGGAGAGAAGAGAAATGGTGTACTATGAAGTGTTGTGAGTGTGCTGAGAAACCTGTGAGAGCTTGAGTGTTGACTGGTTTGACAAGTCGAGTGTCTCCCTAGAGCTTGTCCTTGTGGATTCATAGCCCTGGTTCGAGGGTGACCTATTGTTGAGACTTGGAACAACAGTGTCTATGGTTGGGTGGAACATCCTTGGTTTGCAGCCAGTTAGTGATTGTTATCTTTAAGATAAGTGTTTTCTTTGTTATATGGTTTATCTATTTATATATGTAATTATGTTGTGTGCTAATTATCATTTCTAATATTTGCATATCCAATATATCTGCTTGTTAGATATGGTTGTGCATGGAATGATAAATCTTCTTTAAGGTTTCAGATTGATTTTTGTTAAATGCATGTTATGTTACCTTATCTCCTACATGTGTCCTTGAATTAAGTTTTATTATAAGAGATCGACCTTAAGACTTGATATGAGTCTTGTTATTTTCGTGATCTATCATGTTTGTGGTTGGGTACGTTATAGTGTGGTTTTTAGATGGTTCTTGGAGAGCGTTCTTGGAGTAGTGTGGCCCAGCCTGGTTGTTGGGTACGTTAGATTAGTCTATGCAAAAACATATCCTTACAGTGCATGTGAACAACATACATTCCGCTTAAAATAGTTCACAACAACACATGCAAGTTGTTCCCCCTTTCATAAAAATAACCCTGAGGGCTTCTCGATATTCATTAACCAAGTATTTTCTCCAAAAGAATTTCTAGAGTGTATAAAAATATTGAAGAGCCCCATGCAAGTGGGTATCTTCCCATATTTATACTATTTTTTCTAACTCCCTCGTGACTTCTTGCAGTCCCCCCCAAGGAACTGTTAAAAAATTGTTCATCTTCCTTCTATGTGATGACATGTGTACAAAGTAAAGACAAAATTGGAAGTAGTTTGGAAAAGGAAAAATAGAGTATAGGTAATAACAATTTTGAATTTGTTATTTTGTCTTTTCATGGACCCTTGTCTCAGAGTTATACTGTCCAAAATTCCAACTGATCATACAGAGATATGACTCTATGGTATGCAAGCTCTTCTAGGGTAGTTGTATACATGGCTACATTGTCATCGAGGGTTTGCATATCCTTTGATAAGGTGGCCATGAATGCCTGAACCATAGTATGGACTTTAGTCGGTTAAATGAGGTGTTTCTCTATTAAATTCGTTGTTACTATGGTGGCTAACTAGGTGACCTCCCATCTATGAATTTTTATTTCTTGTATCTTGTCAGCCATTTCCTCCATTATAATGTTTTTTCCAAGCTCTTCTAGCTGGGGGAGTCGGCATGTCTTGATAAATTCTTGTGTTTCCTTGTGCATGCGTGAACATGCCTCCATTGAGCTAGTCATTTCTATGTCTTCTCTTTGTCCCGCTTGCTAGAAGCAATCTAATGCATAGATGTTTGTTTTTCTTTTCCTAGCTAAGGGATGATAGAGATCGACTGGAACATCTGGGTTTTCTGCAATCCATGTATCAATATTGTTCATGCCTCTCCAGATAGTGTTGAATTGTGTGAGTTTAGTCTACACCCTGTTATGTTGTTCTATGATGGTGGCAGATATATCCCGAAACATGTGCAGGTGATAATACATGTCGATTATGGATTCCTCTAGCTCAATTCTGACCTTTTTTGTGCTAGACTTGAAGCTTTGTAGGTTGCCTTTGTCAACCTTTACCTATTGAAGCTTTTCCTCAAGCTCCCTAATTCTTGATTTCTTCTCCAAATTCTATCGTGGGGTCTTCACTTATTGAACATGTGACATAGCGCCTTCATTCACGGGATATTAAAGAATGCCCCTAATTTCACTAGATATTGATAAATACCTCCAAAAATCATTTTGTTGAACCCCCCTCCCAATACATGTTTCTAATAAAATAAACATCTATGTTTACTATATACCTATTTTTATAGGCCCCAATACTTATAAACCCCCTATGACCCCACATCTCCCCAATACCTACAATATATTGACTTTATTTTTCACAATTTAAAAAATCCCTTTATGAATGAATGTGATAATATATTGGTCAACAAGGTGTAGTCTCTATGGATTCTGTTGGCACAAGTTTCTAACGTTGTCTTATGTGGAACTCATGAAGGAAGAGCTAGTGAAATATATAGGGATGGGATATTCTCTTACATCTCTGGTTATAGGGGTTTGTGTAACAACTAAGATTGGGTTTCCTCCCGTCATAGGCACCTTCTTCAATTTTTCTTGCATGATTTTGTTTGAACCATTATCGTAGGTGAATTTCTTCAAATTGGGGACCTCTGCTGCTTTGAATGGGGGGAAGAATCCTAGATCCAATCCACCAAATTGAGATTGACCACTAGTGTCAACCATGAATATCTCTGGTAGGTTGGTGTCCATTGGTATTGTCTCATTGTTTCTCGCTTCCTTGTCCTTTTTCCTATGTTCTTCATCTGTTGCTTTGTCAGCAGCTTCCTTGGCTGCCTTTTATGTCGCCTCTTCCTATGTTGTTGTTGTTTCTTTTATTTTCTCAACTGTTGTCTTTTCATTTTTTGCCTTTTATTCGGCTTTTTTTTGTGCAATTTCCTTTACCGTCCCCTCTACTTTGGTTGTTATTGTTGTTTTTGTATCGGTTTTGGCTTTGTCTTTAGCTTCTTCATAAATCTTCCTCTTTTTATCGATAGCTTCATTCTTTTTCTTGTGGACTTTTTATTTCTTCCTCCTCTTTTTATATGCTATTGTCTCTTCTTCTTCTGTAGATCCTGACTATGCATATGTTTTTATTTGTCTCTGGCCTTCTCTCGTGCCTTTTCTTCATCTGCTATCCTTCCTAAGGGCATGTCTGGTCTCTTGAAGAGGACGTCATCGTAATTTCTAGTGTTGCAGTGTATCTCTTCTTCTTCCCACACCTCTGATGTGTACTCCCAAGGCTGGCCTATCTTGTTGAAATGTTCTTTTATGACCTTTTTGGGGTCATGTCTCATGAACCTCCCCTCCCTAAAATGATACGAAATCAAAGTATCTACTTCCTCCTTGGCTTGCTTAGTGGTCAAAAATGAATAAGATCAAATGTATAGTGGGAGTGGTGGCCATATCATATTTTTATATCGGTAGAGTATTCCTCTGACTCCGTGGATTACCGTCTGATATGCCACCTCCCGAAGCACTAGTTTGTCCTGCATAAATCGAGGCAGTAAATGAGGGGCTTTCATGGCACCATACACCCTGATATAAGTACTGTGTTCCATCAAATACCAATCCTCAATCCTCTTGATGATATCTATTGCTTTGTTGGTCATACATGGGGCTGGTGTGCAAAAGATGAACACGTATAACAGAGCCAGGAACTGCTCGCATATTTTATGGTACTATGTCATGTACTTGTGCTCCCAGAGAACTTTGAAGTATATATGAATGGTTGTGTATGTTGGCTACCATGCCCAACCCATCTTTGGGTATTGGTGAGCTAGGCACATGATTTCGATGAGGTATGACGACATATGGGAACTTGGGAAGGTCTTGGGCGAGGCTTCTATGACTGTTGTGATGGCTTCCTTCAAGTTTGCTGACAGGATATTGTCCTAGTTGAACGATAATCAGTCGGGGCTTCTATGACTGATGTGATGGCTTCCTTCAGGTTCGCTAACATGATATTGTCCCAGTTGAATGATAATCCTTTTTCTGCAAAGTAGTAAATTAATAATATGTATGAGAGGGGGAACTTGGAGATATCTTGTTCCCCATAAATCTTGCATAACATGGCCACCAAATGTATCTATAGGGTCTTTTGAGAGTGGTCATGAGGTACCCACCAGTGGGTATGAGTTTGAATTTCTTATCTATCTTGTACCAAATACAACATAGATCTTTGGTCGAATGTTTAAACTCGCCAAGAAGTTCGTTGTCTAGCTTCTCAATCACATTCTTCAAATGATAGCATTTGGCCAAGTCTGTGGGATAGAATGATGCTATGGGTTCTCCCCTAGCGTTGCAAACAAACATGTTCCCCACATCCATGTGCTTTCGTATCCAGGAAATGGCGTCAATGTAAGGGAATACAGTAGTGTGGAATGCTACTCTGAATATCCCATACTTTCTAATGTTTTTGAAAATATTTAGTTCATACTGGTCCTTAGCATCTGTAGAAAAGCTATTATTTTTTATCATTTGATATACATCCCCCCATCTAGGTACATCTTCTCATTTTTCCAAGAATCCAAAAGTGTCGTTATACACTGCCCCGACAATGTCTGCTTCATCTTCAGTTTATCGGTCTCTTCTGGAGTCCTCGGTGGAAAGTTCTTTACTACTTGTTTTATTTCTTGGAGACATATATGAATATGCAAAATAAAATATGAGATTAGTGCTAATAACAAAATGGGCATGGTTTGATCGAAAATTGTTTGCATGTGAAAAAAAACTAGTTAATTTTTCGTGTGAAGTACCCGAGGATTCACTTGTGTTGATGCCAAGTGGGAGGTCGTCATTCGATGATGAGAGTATAATAGCAGGCATGGTGAATGTTCAAACCTTAATGAAAAAGTAAGGAGCCAACTCTTGGTCAGAAGGTCGAATGCTTACAATTGGAACAGTTCGTATGAACTGCTCCGATGGAAATCATAGGAGATGATGTTAACTATGTCGACGCGTTGGTAAACAAATCAGAGAAATTGGTGAAAATATCTTCAATGAACACTAGGAGAGTTAATGGAAAGGTTTCCTCTAGGCCCTTAAGTGCATTGGAGGAGTTTGTGTGAAATGCTCCAATAGGTCTATGTGTAAATCAAAGAAGTTAATGTTAACTGCATCGGTGGGTCTCATGGTGTATCGGGGAAGTTGAAGTAAACAATGTTGGTGTATATCGAGCTAGTTAGTGGGAAAGTATTTGAACGTACCCTCGACATTTTTGCTAAATCCTCTGATAATACTGAAGGATTTTATATCAATTTGTCTGAAGTGGTGCGGTGAGTTGGTGCTAGGTTTACCAATTGATAACATGGAAATCGGTGAAGTTTATTCCAACTCCTTCGGTGAATACCGAAGGAGCTAGTACTAACAACCCTGAATAACCTGTAGGTATCAATGCAAATGTTTTCGGTTCACAAAGAAACTCCCTTGAAATTTTATTAAGTCTTGGATGATGGCTAAGTTTGTGAGAGAATGCTACCATGGTCGAAGTATTGTTGGTATGGGAGAAAAAGTGGGTAAAGGGCACAATTTTGGCTTGGGCCTCACCATCTGAGATTTTATTTAGAGTTCTAATTCCTTTTAGGATTGTGACCAAAGGGTGTTGATGATATTTGGAGATTTGGGGTTGAAACTTGGGCTTGCGGTTGTGAAATAATGGACCATGTTGTGGTTTATTAGGGTAAGTCTGAAGTCGAGTAGGGTGTGGAATTGTCGAGGGTTTTGATCAACAGGGTATAATATGTCATGGGTGAGGTGAGTCGTGTCATGGAAAGAAGTGGGAAGTCGATGCTGCAAAGAGCTTGGGGAGCCCAATTTCAAAGGACAAAGTCATACTTAAAATGAAATGACAAAAAACCCTAACTCTAGAATGATTTACTAGTGAAAGAGAAAGGGCACAGTCATATTAGGGCTTACCTAGTTTTTCGTCGCCACATGGATAGGAGTGAATGGATGCTTGGGTGTCTTCGTCTCTTTGGCAACTCGATAGAAAATTTGCTATGGTCCTCTTCTAGCAAACAAAGGTGAATATATGAGGGAGGAGAGACTCCTTTTATAAGTGTTTAGGGGCATTAAATGTGTGATATGACGTTGGGAGGAATTGAAGAAGTTGGTGAAAATTCCTCTAATATGCATCGGAGGATGTAATGTCCCCACTTTGGGACATTATCACAGTGCAGAGGGTTATGATGATCAGAGTAGCCAGATGGAGGTTATAGCGAGTACAGAGGTTATTGAGAGGCATTGTGGGATCCAGTTTGCATTGCTCATCATATTCCATCATTATGAGCCATTCCGCACAGGTTGGATTTGGTTCCGTTGCATTCCGACGATTTCCATGATTTTGACTATTTTGAGCTATAAGTCAATGAAATTCACTGAAGAGGTCATTTTGGGCACATTACTTGGAGGAACCTCTCAGTGTAATATCTCATTGGAATCGGGAGGAGCAACACTACAGGATGGGATGGCTAGAAGTGACTTCCAGTGTCTAGGGAAGCCACAAGGAGAGATAAGGAACTTTTCAGAGGTAAAAAGGTTAATTAATTAATTAAAGTGATTTAATTAATTAATTAAATATTAATAAAATGAAAGTCACTTTGGAGGGACAAGGTGAGCCAAGAGTATAAAGGAAAGGCAAGGGCCTCTTCCCATTCATTCATGTATGATCTTATTTTGATATCTTGCTTTAGCTAGTGAGCCCATATCTTGGGGGTTTTGAGGGTTTTGACTTAACAAACCCTAGAGGACGATTTGGTGGTGAAAGATTCCACCTAGCTTGTCCCAGGCTTGGTCTCGGAGATGCAATACTCTCCCACACCATTCTAGTTCCAGATCTACTCAGTTGCAGGGGAATTCTACATCAGTTTCATGTGCAGATAGAGAGAGGGCGCACCAGTTGAGGGTTTCCAGCAGGAGGGGCGCACCATCCTTGCAGAGAGATTCGTTGTAGGAGATTGGCAGGGTTTCTGGAGATTCCATCACTTGGGTTCTTCTTGCAGGGTCTTCACCATCATTCCTAGTGCTTTCTGAGAGAGTTTCATGGTTCAGATTATTTCTTAGAGCAGTTGGACGAATTGAAGAGAAGGAGGGCGTTTCTGAGATTCAGATCTAGTCATTTTGGAGGAGTTAAACTTCAGCTCTGACCCTAATACTTCACCTAGTGACTTGCAGTGTCCCAATCTATATTTCTGGAGAGTTTCATAGCATTTGGAGGCCTCCTTCAACAGTGCTGAATTATCTAGGGCTTCAGTCATCCAGTGGGGTGCACCATTCAATGGAGGATTTCAGATCTACAGGGTTTGAGAGTGGATTTGGAGATTTGGACACCTAGGTTGTCCTTACAGTTGCCCGATCTATCAGTTGGCATATTTCTTAGGGTGATTGGACACCTTTGACAGCAGGGCTGAAATATTGAGGAGCTTCAGCACTGCAGCAGGGCGTGGCATCTTCCAGCTTGAGGGGTTTGGCACTTGGCATTGGTATTCATCTCTTATCCAGCCTTTGGAGGCTTATTTTGTATTGTCGGGAGAATTTTGTAGTTGCTCATATCTATTTTCTATCCGGCCATCTGAGGATTGTTCCAGATTAGCTATCTATTGTATTGGTTCCATATTGCTCATAATAAAAGGTCAAATATTTGCTTGTGCTCCTATATCTTGAATGTATTGTGATCTTCATGTGTTGGATGAATCTTGTATGAATGCACTTAATAACTGGATAACTCAATAAACACCTGCACATCAACAAATCAGTGATAGTTAGTGATTCCAAGAGAAAAATTTGGCTTGGGATCATTACAGAGGACTTCGTGGGAAATTYCCCGGTGCATATCGAAGGAMTTGGTACGAAGAGTGTTAATGCTCGCCATAGGAGAAGGCAGCTACTCCTCTGGTTTGATCGAACGATTTTATACGAACTCCTCTGATCAAACCGAAGGAGTTAATATAAAGTCATGCAATGGAAAAGAATCTTTGKAGTGAATTGCACGAAGCTCGTCGATGGTTATTGGAGATGTTAGAAGGAACTCCTCCGGTGTACATCAGAGGAGTTTGCGGTAACTCCTCTAGTGTACATCGAAGGAGTTTGTACAAACTTCATCAAAAATCCAAAGTTCAAATCTAAAGGCAGCTCGGATAGAATCGCGATCTCAATTAAACCCATAAGAGATAACTTGCTTAGAGTGGGAGGTGGCCTGTTAAAACCCAAGTTAAGAGAATTTCAAAGGAAAACAAAAAAGGGGGGCTTAATTTTCTTGGAGGAGCCTTTCCAAGCAATTTTCAAGAAAATGGGGGGTTGTGGTGCCTGGCACAATAGTGTAATAAAGAATTCAATACCTCTTGAATAGGATTCTAAGTCAGTCAAGCAAAGGGAGTGTCCCATTATTCCCAATCTTGATGCCATAATTAGGAAATGGTTGGATAAAATTCTGCAATTCATTGTCATCTTTCTAGTATGCTACTCCAAGTGGGTTACCAATATGATTCCAATTCAAAAAAAGAAGAGCAACATCCGCCTTTGTGTAGACTTTAGAACCTTAAACAAACAAGTGTTAAATATAATTTTATTTTTCCTTACATGGATGCAATTTTATGGAAAGTTTTTGGTTTGGAAATGATATCTCTTATAGATGGTTTCTTTGGGTATAACTAGATCAAGATGAACCCAAGAGATCAGTTTAAAACCACATTTACCACAAGGTGGGATATTAATTCATATCATAGAATGCCCTTTGGGATAATCAATGCAGTGGCTACCTTTCAGCATTCCATGAACATTTCCTTTAATAATCTCATTAGTATTATTACTTGCTACCTTTTAGCATGCCATGCACATTGCCTTTAATAATATCATTAGTATTATTACTCAAATTTTCCTTGATGACTTGAGTGTCCACTTCAAAAAGTGAAAATATCATTTTAATCATTTGAGAAAAGTTTTTCTTATATGTAGGAAGTTTAGAATTTCATTGAATAATTACAAATATTCCTTCGGTGTCACTAAAGGCAAGATGTTAGGTCATATTGTTTCTAAAAGATAGTGTAAGCATTGATTCTGAAATCATTTCTACCACTGAGAAACTGCCCCCTCGTACCTCCAAGAAAACAATTCAAGCCATCAACGGGTAAGATTAATTTCATATGAACATTTGTCCCTAATTTCACTAAAATTATTAAGCATGTTCACAAATTTTTAAGGAAGGATGCAAATTTATATGGGGATATGGATGCTCAAAAGGCATTTTAGTCCATTAAAAGATGTTGCCCACCACTATTCCTATTTTTGCTAAACCTTATTTTTTAAAAGAATTCGAAATCTACACTAATGTTACAAAAGTCTTTCAACTATCTTAATTTAGGTAGATGCTAAAAAAATTTAAAGACCGGTGCCTTTCATGAGCCAAAGTCTGAATGAGAATGAGACAAAATACTTTGTTATTGAAAAACATGTTTTTGTGCTTGCCATTACTAAATTGAATAAATTTAGACATTACATTCTAGGTAAAAACACAATTGTCAAAGTATCACTACCCATAGTAAGACATTTTTATCGTATAACTATCTCCAAGCTAAGTTGGCTAATTGGATTACTAAAATTTAAGAGTTTGACCTAGAAATTGCAATTGCCAAAACTTTTAATGGTAGGGATTTGGCTCTCCTCTTGGATAAAAATCCTTAGGAACAATATTTAACCAACCTTGAGGATGAGCATTCTTTGGGGTTTTTTTTATAGCTTGAATGCAATGATATTGATGTTGACGTAGTTCTTAATCCGAGGTACAAGGCTATAATTTATTATTTGCATAATCAAAAATGTCCTTCTCATCTTCAAGCTAACGAAAAGAGAAGGTTAAGTCTAGAAGTGATGAATTATGTTATGTTGAACAATTCATGTTCAATGGAATTGGCATGCTTCTATAACGTGTGGGAAAGACCCAATCCAAGGTTATTCTTGAAATATTTTTTGATGGTTTCCACCTTCAATTCCATAGTGGTAGGCATTATGCAATCAAATTTATAGCTCATAAGATTTTGTGCTATTGTTTTTATTGCCCAACCATTTTCCAAGATGCCTTATGTTTCGTAGGATTTTACGATCATTGCTAGTGGTAGGTAGGCAAAGAAAATACTCTTGGCATGTCATTGAACTTGGTTACCACCTGTTTCATTTTTTTCAAGTGGGGTCTTGATTTCATTTTTCATGTTATAGCACAAGTTGTAGGTTGGGAAAAACCTGGCCCAACTACAAAGCAAGTGCTTAAAACTTGGGAATCCTACAACTAATGTCACCTCGATGTAGGTCTCGCACTTCAAGGGTGACTAGGTCACTCTAGGGAGGGGATCCTGGTAACCCTAGGGGGAAAGAGATGGATATGGATAGAGATGGAAGTGAGTCCCTAGAGGTCAAGTCTAAGTGGAGTGAAATGCAGGAAGAGATTCCTTATAAAACAATTGATTGTTGCCCCAAAGGTATAGTACTTGTCCAGATGATTGTACCTGCCCAAAACACAAGAAAATCCAACTTGCAATGATATATGTTAGTATGGATCAGCAAGTTAAGCTTGTTTTCCCTGATTTGCTACAATAGTTTATAGTTTATATCCTTAAATAAAACATCTAAATCAGCATACAAAGATCTAAACTAGTTAAGCAAATCAACATCAAGATTAGCAATGAATATAGGCTAAAAAATGGCACTTTGAATATGAATAAAGCAAGTTGTTGTAACATGTATATTTCTGCAGAAAATTGCAACCTTATGGTTGTATCTTTCATTCACTTGTATCATAAAATTACACCATCAAAATATGCCAACAACTAGACCAAAAGATGTGCCCTAATTAGTGGAGTTAGTGTGCAAAATTGAGGAGCTAGTCTAGGGTTAGTTTAGGAGTTATGGTTAGTATTTTATCTAGGTTAGATCATCCCTAATGGTTGTAGGTTAGGGTTTGTAACAACAAGTAAAGTAGTGGGAGAGAGGGAACACCCTAGTAGGGGAAAAATCCTCTCAATGAGGCAAACCAACTTCAAGCAAGAAACCTTTCAAAAGATAAAAATTCATGTTTCCCAAGGCGATAATTTTATCTCTAATGAAAAAAAAATTATGACTAGTTCCTTTACTATTGGGTTAATGGAGTCAAATAAAGAATGAACTAGAGAGGCCACCTCCTTGGGGGTGTAATCCCTTTTACTTCCCAGGGCATGTTTATCTAGCTAGGATTTAAGCTAAGAGGGTGTATGCCCTTATACTTATCTTAGTAAACCCTTGTTTAACCAATAATATGAAGCGTAAAATGATGAAGACTATGGTGGGGGTGTATGACCTTATACTTCCCACCTAGATCCTAGCACAACAACCCTTGACTTGAAAAGAATGATAGCATAAGAGTAAAATACCATACCAAAATCAAGAAAGATGCTAAGATAATCTACCATATAAGCTAGAAAGAATCCATTCAAGGCTAGAGCCTCACTCCTCCATCAACCATTCATCAAGATATCCATAAACAAGTGCACAAGAGACAAATAGAGCCAAGTGTAGCGAAAATTTCAAACCAATACTTCTCAGAATGATGGAGAGTTGTGTTAAAGTGAGATCTTATGATCTCTTATTTAGACAAATGTCATCAAGCTGACGTGTACACAAATTAAGGGGTAAAACACATGATTAGGGGTCAACAACCCTACTATTGCCCCCCTTTACAAATTAATTCATTTAAAATTCACTTTTGCACATAAGAAAACCCTAATTTTAGAAGGATGTCTCCCCTTTAGGGGACGTTTTTCCACTTTGAGGAAGTCATTGGAGTTGGAGAAGCATGGGTAGGCCTCCAAAGGCCACATGTCAAGAATCTAAGCACTCTCATCATGGTGAATACCCTCTTCTCCTTGAAACATCCATGTGTCAAATGAGTGGCACCTCACCACCATGCCCTAGCCCCCCAAGCATGACGTCAAGTTCAAAAATAATACTTTTTTCCCCTCCTGGGAAAATTGTTTGGAAATGACGCAGACCTATCAGCCCTCAGGCCAAGATCCGCTCACAGGATCGTTCTTTAACCCCTTCGAGCCAGATTGGCTCTTTCGGATTCCCTGCTGGAATCTCCTTTCAAATCGATCCATAGGTCCTTCAAGAAGCTCCCCTGTGCAAACAGCACTAGGCACGAGCTCCTTTCTCCCCAAGCGACCACAACTCTATTACCAAGGGCCTAACCCAAGGTCCTTTTCGCAACTTCGCAATCTCGCGAGTTCATGATTCGAGGCTCCCGACTCTTCCTTTTAAATCTCGCGATACCCGAAATGATGATACGAGTATGGCTATTCCTCTGTCAGCGCCTTCCTCATGCGACCACCGGCTAGGCTAAGCGCTAGCACTTCTCGCTACTCACCACTTCGCGAGTTCGAATGTCCAACCTTGGCACATTTCTTTCACGAACCCCCCCGAGAGGCGACGTTGACTTTTCTCCTCTCGTTCTCGCTACTCGCCACTTCGCGAGTCGAAAGGTCAAGCTCACGTACTCTTATCTCGCGAATCCCTGAGACTTGAAAGTCAGCGAGGTTTGACCTTCCCTTCGCACTTCTCGCAACTTGCTACTTCACGAGTTTCAATGTCGAGCTCTCGTACTCTTATCTCGTGAATCCCCGAGACACGAGAAGTCAACAGAGTGTTGACTCCTTCCACTAGGTGACGTATGTCCGCCTGTCTATTTCTCGGGCCCACCTTGTGGTTCTGCCACGTGTTTCCTCTGTGCCTCGGCTCTCGGCACTTCACGACTTCTGCAGTTGAGACGAGGTCCTTCCAACCTCTGAACCTCCGAATACGTGAAACGCGCGATGAGGCTCTGATCCAACGGTCCTCCCTTGACCCGAATCCAATGGTTGTCTTTACTCCTCGCGACTTCACTACTCGTGACTTGGAGCACCAAAACTTTGGGGTCTCACCTTACGAACCTCCAAGTTCGCGAGATCCCTTGATCTCTACCACCTGTCCTCCTCCGATGGACAACTGCGATTCTCTCACGACTTCGCCACTTGCAAAGTTGAAGGACTTCCTTCTCTGAACCCCGATGTCTGAATCCTCGATAGAGAGGATCACGCGACACGTGTCCTCCTTCCAATGAACGGCTCAGATTCTCTCTATATATTGGGACATCGCCTTTCATGACCTCGCGAATCTTGACGCAAAGGTTTTAAACCTTCAACTCGTGAATCCACGAAATGAGATTCCGCGAGTGATCCAACGGCCCTTGTTGGCTCAGATCCTACGGCCCGATTTCTCCCAAGCTTGCACTTGAAGAATGCTTTTCGTAACTCCCCTGCTCCTCTGCAAGATCTGACGGTTCTCGGAACTTCATGAATACTCCACAGAGAATTCCGACTATCCAATTCCTCATTAACACTCCTGCAAAATGAACAAGTACGCCTTCACGAAACTTGTCCACCAGCAAAACAATGTCGTTGCGCCTCCTTCTAATACTTCAAAACACTGGTCCTCTTTGAGCGTCTCTTCGACAACTTCGAAGACTCTATCCCTCGTGAGATTTTTCCACAACTCGAGTCTTCAAGAAGACTCCTGCACGCACTCCTTGCAGCAATTCTTCAAATACTCCCAAGTATTTGAACCTCTTTGACTCTGCGCACTCCCTGCGACAGCAGTCTTTCAACAATTTTTCTCAAGTTGTAACTCTGAGACTTCACTCGGCCTACGCACTCCTTGCACGGCTCCTGTGCTTAACTTGCACTTCTGTGAGAATGAGAACAATGTTATCCCTTCTGAGCTTGCAGAGACGAACTCTGACTTCTGTCAACGCGCACCTTGCGAACAATTTCACTGCACTCCTTACAGGAAAACTCTTGCTCGGACAAAGAAACAATTGAAACTCATTGTTTACTCTCCCTCTCTTCAGATTTCAGACATTTAATATGAAATCATACATTCATGCATCAAAGCAAATGCACAACAGAGAGTAAACAAGCATATATCAATCAGCATGTACAACACAGAAAGAAATTGAACACCATGAGTATGAACTAAATATCTTTGTATTAATCCAGAACTTCTGTACATGGGGTTTTACTCTACACAGCTCTCTGCTTCTGCTCTCCTATGCTCTCTTGATTGATTTTGTTGCTAATGTTACAATGATACAAGTGAGGGTGTCTATATCCATTTTCCCTCCGGCTCCTAAAACTGTCTAATCTAAGAATTCAAAGCTACCTACTTACATTTACTAGCATAAATGCCTCTTAGTCCTTCAGACGAGAGCGGGACACTCAAGGTCTAATTACAATCTACAAGTACGCTCTTTCTTAATTGTTTCATTTATGTTTGGCGTATCAAACTTCAAAACATTTCAAACAATTCATCATGTGCCAAAATGCGTTGGTGTTTGTCCCTTGCTCGCTTGTTGTTGGCGATGCTCCTGCATCATACTCCCTCGCTTGAAAATTTTCATGGGATCTTGTCCATGAGATCTCGCACGGTTTGTCCATGCTTCTGGATCTCTGCTTCATTCTCCCAGCTGGCATCTTCAACTAGATGTCCCTTCCACTTGACCAAGTATTCAAAGTATTCCTTTCTCCTGGTCCTCTTACTAACTCTTTTGTCCAGTATGCTTTCCATCTGTGGCTTCTCTGCAACTAGCATCTGTTTAGTCCACTGAAGCTCTGGTTGTTCACTACCTGCTCCATCTTTGTATGGGTACAAATCTAAGACATTAAATATCGTAGAAATTCTGATCCCATCGAGTAATTCAATCTCATAAGCATTTGCCCCAAATTTCTTCAAGACCTTACATGGTCCGATCTTCTTCATCTTCAGTTTGTTATATGTCCCCTTTAGGAATCTTTCCTTTCTCATATGTGCCAGAATCAAATCACCAACCTCAAATTGATGTTTTCTCCTGTGTTGATATGCTCTGCACTTATACTCTTGGCTCGAGTTCTGCAATCGGTCCTTCACCTGGTTGTGAAGTTCCTTCATTGCTTCGGCAAAATCTTCTGCACTAGCACTTCTTATCTCATCCCGTTCTGAATCCCTCATTTCAAAAACTCCTCTTGGTTGTGTCCCATAAACAATTTGGAATGGACTCTGCCTTATGCTTCTGTTGATTGAATCATTATAAGCAAATTCCACCTGTGGAAAAATATTGTCCCACTGACTGTGGTGTTCTGTCACCAATCTCCTCAACAAGTCTCTCAAACTTCTGTTCACAACTTCTGTCTGTCCATTCGTCTGAGGATGATAAGATAAACTGAGCTCTAATCCAGTCTAGAAGCTCTTCAGCATCTAGGTTTCCTTCATATACTGGAATATCCATTTTTTCCCTAGCACCCATTCTTGCAATAGCCCTAATCAGGCGTTCATTTGCTCCATCCTCTGTTGTAACTTCTTCTCTTTCATGTCCAGCTTCATCTTCACTTTCAGATTCACTGACATCTCCAACACTGGCTGTGTGCCTCTGTGTTCTCTCCATGTCCTCGAGTCTGGCGCATATTTCACGCATCTCTCTTTCCATGGCTGGGTTTGGCACCTGCCTACCCCTTCCTCTTGGTATTTCCCTTTCCTCTAGCGGATCGGGTGTTTTCCTTTCTCTTCTTCTCGGCGGCATGGCTGAGATTTTCTTTCTTGCTTTCCTTGTCTGAAGTATACAAACAGATTCAAGCTCTGATACCACACTGGCGTAGACCTATCGGCCCTCGGTCTGAGATCCGCTCACAGGATCGTTCTTTAACCCCTTCGAGCCAGATCAGCTCTTTCGGATTCCCTGCTGGAATCTCCTTTCAAATCGATCCACATGTCCTTCGGGAAGCTCCCCTGTGCGAACAGCACTAGGCACGAGCTCCTTTCTCCCCAAGCGACCACAGCGCTATGACCAAGGGCCTAACCCAAGGTCCTTTCCGCAACTTCGCAATCTCGCGAGTTCATGAGTCGAGGCTCTCGACTCTTCCTTTTAAATCTCACGATACCCGAAATGTCAATACGGGTATGGCTCTTCCTCTGTCAGCGCCTTCCTCACGCAACCACCAGCTAGGCTAAGCGCTAGCACTTCTTGCTACTCGCCACTTCGCGAGTTCAAATGTCCAACCTNTGTTGACTTTTCTCCTCTCGTTCTTGCTACTCGCCACTTCGCGAGTTGAAGGGTCAAGCTCACATACTCTTATCTCGCGAATCCCCGAGACTTGAAAGTCAGCGAGGTTTGACCTTCCCTTCGCACTTCTTGCAACTCGCTACTTCATGAGTTTCAATGTCGAGCCCTCGTACTCTTATCTCACGAATCCCCGAGACGCGAGAAGTCAATGGAGTGTTGACTCCTTCCACTAGGTGACGTGTGTCTGCCTATCTATTTCCCGAGCCCAAGTTATGGTTCTGCCACGTGTTTCCTCTGTGCCTCGGCTCTCGGCACTTCGCGACTTCTACAGTTGAGACGAGGTCCTTCCAACCTCTGAACCTCCAAATACGCGAAACGTGTGATGAGGCTCTGATCCAACGGTCCTCCCTTGACCCGGATCCAATGGCTCTCTTTGCTCCTCATGACTTCGCTACTCGCGACTTGGAGCACCCAAACTTTGGGCTCTCACCTTACGAACCTCCGAGTTCGCGAGATCCCTTGATCTCTACCACCTATCCTCCTCTGATGGATGGCTGCGATTCTCTTGCGACTTCGCCACTCGCGAAGTTGAAGGACTTCCTTCTCTGAACCCCGATGTCTGAATCCTCGATAGAGAGGATCTCGCGACACGTGTCCTCCTTCCAACGAATGGCTCAGATTCTCTCGTTGTTTTGGGACTTCGCCTTTCATGACCTCGTGAATCTTGATGCAAAGGTTTTAAACCTTCAACTCGCAAATCCACGAAATGAGATTCCGCGAGTGATCCAACGACCCTTGTTGGCTCAGATCCTACGGCCCGATTTCTCCCGAGCTTTCACTTGAAGAATGCTTGTCGTAACTCCCCTGCTCCTCTGCAAGATCTGACGGTTCTCGGAACTTTGTGAATTATCCATGGAGAATTCCAACCATCCAATTCCTCCTTAACACTCCTGTGAAATGAACAAGTACGCCTTCACGAAACTTGTCCACCAACAAAACAATGTCATTGCGCCTCCTTCTAATACTTCAAGGCATTGGTCCTCTTTGAGCGTGTCTTTGGCAACTTCGAAGACTCTATCCCTCGTGAGATTTTTCCACAACTCGAGTCTTCAAGAAGACTCCTGCACGCACTCCTTGCGGTAATTCTTCAAATACTCCCAAGTATTTGAACCTCTTCGACTCTGCGCACTCCCTGCGACAGCAGTCTTTCAACAATTTCGCTCAGGTTGTAACTCTGAGACTTCACTCGGCCTACGCACTCCTTGCATGGCTCCTGTGCTTAACTTTCACTTCTATGAGAATGAGAACAATGTTATCCCTCCTGAGCTTGCAGAGATGAACTCTGACTTCTGTCAATGCACACTTTGCGGACAATTTCACTACACTCCTTGCAGGAAAACTCTTGCTCAGACAGAGAAACAATTGAAACTCATTCTTTACTCTCCCTCTCTTCAGATTTCAGACATTTAATGTGAAATCATACATTCGCGCATCAAAGAAAATGCACAACAGAGAGTAAACAAGCATATATCAATCAGCATGTACAACACAGAAAGCAATTGAACACCATGAGTCTGAACCAAAGATCTTTGTATTAATCCAGAACTTCTGTACATGGGGTTTTACTCTACACAGTTCTCTGCTTCTACTCTCCTATGCTCTCTTGATTGATTTTTTTGCTAATGTTATAATGATACAAGTGAGGGTGTCTATATCTGTTTTCCCTCCGGCTCCTAAAACTGTCTAATCTAAGAATTCAAAGCTACCTACTTACATTTACTAGCATAAATGCCTCTTAGTCCTTCAGACGAGAGCGGGATGCTCAAGGTATGATTACAATCTACAAGTTCACTCTTTCTTAATTGTTTCATTTATGTTTGGCGTATCAAACTTCAAAACATTTCAAACAATTCATCATGTGCCAAAATGCGTTGGTGTTTGTCCCCCGCTCGCTTGTTGTTGGCGATGCTCCTGCATCAGGAAAGCGAGGGTTGGGCTATGTCATCCAAGTCATCATCAAGGCCTTCCAAGTCTGATCTCTCTAATCTGGAATGTGGGGACCTGACATCCAACCTATGGGATTGTATCCCCATGGAAGCCCAAGCTAGGCTTGTTCTCCCAAAATTGTCCACCAACTAGGTCCTGCAAAGACAAATGAGCACACCCTCCAAGGATATCAAGTCATAACATCATGATAAGTGAATCCAATCAATAAATAATCCATCTAAGCATGTGCATAAAAGATCACTATATCAAATAATTAATTTCTCAAAGACACTATGCGACTTGTCAAGCTTGAGTATGGGAGGGTTGATGAGGTGTTCTATTAAGTAGATCTTGTCCTAGGTCAAGGAGAACTTCCAAGATATCTCTCTCTAAGCCATGTAAAGTGGATGAAGTAGTTGGGGTCAAGACTCAATGGGCATAGGGCTCGTGACATACAAGGGTTCGAAGTGTCTCATTCATGGGTGCCTTTGTAGAGGATGTGTGGTACCTTCGTCCGCAATGCACTTTTTCCAAGCCCATCAATTGTATTTTATCTTTCTTTCTTTGTTTTCTTTCAATATATCATAAGTATATATTGAAGGTCACCGCCATGGCGTGGTGACCAAATGATGGCAATGTCACTCACAAACACCTAGTGGAAATGAGAAGGTTGGCTCATGATGAGACCCCCTTTCTCTCAGTCATGCAACTGAGAGCCATTACCCTGGTTTGGTGACCAAATGATGGTAATGTCATAACACTAGATATTCATGGACGTGATAATTCATCTCATGATGAGACCTCATATCCTTCAACTAACCTTTTAAGAATTCTTTATTATATTGTGGGTCCCTTTTACTCAAAGATAATTGTTTTATTGTTTTCTTCGGTGATCCCTGGGAAAAGCATATGAAAGGTTTATATAAGGATTTTATATTTTAACCAACATCAACCCCTCTGGGCCTTCAACCCCTTCTTCCCATAGAATGAGGGACAACCCCTTCTTGGGTCAATACACCCTAAAATCCCAAGAGATAAGGAAATTGAGGGGAATAACGATGGAAAGTGGTAAGTATGGTTGGGAATGGTACAATGGCTCATTAAGGGAGTTCCTAGTAGAAAACGCATTCCCAAGGAAGACCACTTACTAAGGCACAATGTCAACCACCAAGGTGAATCAAGGAAAAAGGCATAATGTCCAAGCATATATCATGAAATCTAGAGCAATCTAAGATACAAATTAATCAAATGGCTTGAATATTGAAATGATGCTCACCATAATACTAACTTCTACCTCATGGAGCAAGGCCCACTATCTTCCAGAAGACAGTTGATGTAGTGGATGTTGCTTGCAAAACTATAACCATAGGTGGTGGTGAGTGGGTTTTCCATCTGTTCAAAAGGTATTGTTGGTCATGTAGTCTCTTGGTATTCCATATCTACAACCTAAGAGCCTCGAGACATAATCTCTTTAGTTATCCACAAAATGGGGATAACATATGGCTCCTACTTGGGGACATGTGCTCGCATGTAGAGTGCATGAGAACCGCAACATCTCCTGGTAGACCTGTTCCTACAAGGAAACATCAAACTGTCAAGTGCAGGATGGCCTACTCATCCTTGTTCTCATATGATCATAATCAAAACCAACTAAGCTAGAAAAAGAAAATTTTGACATTTTTTTTTTTTATAAATTTTAAGCTAAGCATGAAATCAATATGCAAGTAGAGAAAAATGAAAATGAAATGAATCTAAGCTAATATGAGCAATCAAGATGCAAATGCAGAGAATCAAAATGACTTACCTACTTACCTAGGGCACAGGCCCTGAAAAAGTCATGTGAACTGGATGTGAGGTTAGAGAAGAGACCCATCTGCTAGTAGTGACATATTTCTCCTGTCTAATGTTGTCAGATAGTAACTTTCTTTGTCAGATTCCTTCTTGATGATGTAAGGACCAAGCCATGAATTGTTATCTTTATGTTCATATATGGGCTTTCCCTTTATTTTGTCCCACATGAGCACAAGACTTCCTTCATTGAAAATGATGCAAGGTGTATTCTTATCTTGTGGAGGCTCTGTGTGGACTGTATCTTTGACAATTTCTTCATGTTTCTCATCTTCCTTTTGTATAATA
Source organism: Picea mariana (assembly GCA_032191745.1). Taxonomy (NCBI): domain Eukaryota; kingdom Viridiplantae; phylum Streptophyta; class Pinopsida; order Pinales; family Pinaceae; genus Picea; species Picea mariana. Next base: position 184,219 of record JASDQU010244491.1, read on the forward strand.
TGGATAGATCTCGACTCCTTCCCATGGTAATGTGCAGTCTTCTTTTTATCTGTCCATGGGAGAAACATCTCTAGTGAATCTTCCTGCATGAAGAGTAAATCGGATGGATCATACTCAATAACATGTGCAGGGATATCATGGTAGTGTTCACTGACATAGTTGGGGGCCCTCAAATTTATCACATGTGTATCTTTCTTTTCCTTGTTATGTAAGATCTCATATGTTCCATCGCCCATGGGAATATACGTATGTGTAAGGTTCATGCTAAGGAAACCTCCAAGGGTTGAAGACCAGGTCCTTGACAAGAGCATCCCCCAGGCATCAGGGACATTGATTACCAATATGTCCATGAGGACGTTGATATGTGGAAAATATATCAAAAATACCTCAACGTCTTCACATAATCCCAAGACCTTAACTCTTGTTGAATCGATACCACAAACATTGCCATAAGGTCGGGTTGTCTTCAAACCAAGTTGTTTCATTACCTTCAAAGATGTGACATTTGTTGAGGCCCATAAATCAAGCATGAAGTTATTCAAGCAGAGGCCATTCATGCCTAATGAAAGATATAAGGGAGGGTTCTTGTATTTTGGTCAATCGAGATACATAGTATTCAAAATGATGGGAGGATCCTCCTTCTCGAATGGAACCTATAATATCCTCGAGACTTTCTTTTTTACGGAAGGGATATTACACATCTTTGTCACTGGAACCGTCATTATTTTCAGTTTTCCAAACATGTTTGCAACATCTATATTCAACTAAATGTCATCTGTACGGGTTGACTTAGGAAGCAACTCACATACCAGCGATGGAGGTGGTGGAGCCACCTTTTCTGTTGATGCAAGAGGACTATTAGGCTGTGATGGAGGGGCTGAAGCATTTTTTCTTATGTTGGTTAGAATTTCCCTCCTCTTTAATTCCTTTTTCTGATCATCTGTGAATTTACTTAAGGCCCTAAGTCTCCCCTCTCTTTCTCTTATTCTTATGGATTCATTGATTTGTTCTTGAGTAACATGTTCGTCGTTGAGATTGCAAATCATGAAATTTATATTTTCATGATAATATTTGTCTTGTCAAAGGAACTCATCTTCCATGTGGGATTCTTGGTATGGAAGACACCAAGCTTCTATATCAACTGTCCCAACAGGTTTCAAAGTATCTGGAAGATTTTCCTCTTATTGAGGTCTTGTTTTCCAACCAGTGGCATCTCTTTGTTGTCTGGAAAAATGAGGTCTGGGAGCAAATTGGTTTCTTTCCATTGTAGTCATATTGTTCATAAGTTGATTCTTCACCTGAACAAACTGAGTATTCATTTGGTCTATCTTCTGAGTCAGGAGAGCAATTAGATTAGGAACACTGTTGTTGGAAACCTTCGTCCTTGGTTTTGTCTTGTTGCAAGGGTACTGAAAAGGTTCTATTTTTTAATCAAGGAGATTATATTCAATGTCAATATTGAATTCTTTAGCCTCTACCAGGATTTTTATCTTTAAGAATGTATCGGAACTTCCCTTCAAAAGAATTCATGTAGAGACGAACTAATGATGTTGTAGAATGGTAATCTATTAGAATTTGATTGTACAACCTGTCAAATCTGGAAATGAATTCCCTTACCGTTTTATTCACCTTTTTCTTTATTTGATTGAACTGAGTCCCAAGTGTCCCACCATCTTCTTTTTTTGACCATCTTCTTTTAAATAAGGCACAAAAATCATCATAGGTCGTAATCTAATTATCAAGGATTCCCTTGAATCAATCGAGAGCTTCTTCAGTCACTGATGAAGCGAATAGTCTCATGGCCACATCTTCATGATCAATACCTGCATTGTTCATATCCTGGCCCATGACATAAATGTGGTCTTCGAAAATTATCACATTGTTTCATGGGAGCTTTGGCAACCACTTGTTGACTTATGTTGACATCTTGTTAGGGTAACCTTGGATATTAGCCATGTTAAGGGGTTTGTAAAGGTCCCTTTCCCAAGGGCGAGCCATTGGAGCAAGAGGAAGGGATTTATGAAAAGGTTTTTAGCAACAAGAGACTTGAGAGGAGGCCTTCTTTGGTAAACCTTAGAAGGCTTGAACCTCCCAGGGAGAAAAGGTTTGGGGAAAGAAGGATTCTAGGAAGGTGGAGTCGCCAGATGAGTTTCAAAATGAACTCATCAAGAAAGGTGGAAAGGTAAATTTCCTCGGGTGGAGTCATCAGGTAAGCTAAGGGAAAGGATTTGGGATAGCTTACCAAAGTGTCATTAGGTACGAAGAAGATTCAAAATATTCCCTGGAAGCGATGCCAAAATGTTATAGCGCAATTTGTAGGCTGGGAAAAGCCCGACACAACCACAAAGCAAGTGCTACAAATTGGGAATCCTACACCCAATGTCACCTCGATTTAGGTCCTGCACTTCAAGGGTGACTAGGTCACTCTAGGGAAGCGATCTCGGTGACCCTAGGGGGAAAGTGATGGATATGGATAGAGATCGAAGTGAAGCCCCTAGAGGTCAAGTCTAATTGGAATGAAATGTTGGAAGATATGCCTTGTAAATCAAGTGATTGTTGCCCCAAAGGTATAGTACTTTTCCAGATGATTGTACCTGACCGAGACACAAGAAAATCCAACTTGCAATGATCTATGTTAGTATGGATCAGAAAGTTAAGCTTGTTGTCCCTAATTTTCTGCAACAGATGACAGTTTATATCAGTAAATAAAGCATCTCAATCAACATACAAATATCTAAACTAGTTAAGCAAACCAGCATCAAGATTAGCAAAGAATATAGGCTGAAAAATGGCACTTTGAAGCTGAATAAAGAAAGTTGTTGTAACATGTATATTTCTATAAAAAATTGCAGCCTTATGGCTATATCTTTCAGTCACTTATATCATAAAATTACACCATCAAAATATGCCAACAACTAGCCCAAAAGATGCGCCCTAATTAGTGGATTTAGTGTGCAAAATTTAGGAGCTAGTCTAAGGTTAGTTTAGGAGTTATGGTTTGAAGTTTATCTAGGTTAGATCATCCCTAATGGTTGTAGGTTAGGATTTGTAACAGCAAGTAAAGTAGTGGGAGAGAGGGGACGCCCTAGTAGGGGAAAACTCCTCTCAATGAGGCAAATTAACTTCAAGCAAGAAACCTTTCAAAAGATAAAAATTTGTGTTCCCAAAGGAATGATTTTATATCTCCAATGCAAAAAAAAAGGGACTAGTTCCTTTACTATTGGGTTAATGGAGTCAAATAAAGAAAGAGCTAGAGAGGCTACCTCCTTGGGGGTGTAATCCCTTTTACTTCCCAAGGAAAGTTTCTCTATCTAGGGTTTAAGTTAAGAGGGTGTATGCCCTTATACTTCTCTTAGCAAACCCTTATTTAATCAATAAGATGAAGCATAAAATGATGAAGACTATGGTGGGGGTGTATGCCCTTATACTTCCCACCTAGATCCTAGCACAACAATCCTTGACTTGAAAAGAATGATATCATAAGAGTAAAAGACCATACCAAAATCAAGAAAGATGCTAAGATAATCCACCATAAAAGCTAGAAAGCATTCATCCAAGGCTAGCGCCTCACTCCTCCATCAACCATTCATCAAAATAACCATAAACAAGTGCACAAGAGACAAATAGAGCCAAGTGTAGTGAAAATTTTAGACCAATACTTCTCATAATGAGGGAGAGTTATGTTAAAATGAGATCTTATGATCTTTTATTTATACAAATGTCACCAAGGTGACTTGTCCACAAATTAAGGGGTAAAACACAAGATTAGGGGTCAACAACCCTAATCTTACCCCCTTTAACAAAGTAATTCATTTAAAATTTACTTTTGCACATAAGAAAACCCTAATTTTAGAAGCATGTCTCCCCTTTAGTGGATGTTTTGCCACTTTGAGGAATTCATTTATGTTGGAGAATCATGGGTAGGCCTCCAAAGGCCACATGTTAAGCATTTAAGCACTCTCATCATGGTGAAGACCCTCTTCTCCTCAAAATTTTCATGTGTCAAACGAGTGGCACCTCACCACCATGCCCTAGCCCCCCAAGCATGATGTCAAGCTCAAAAATAGGACGTTTTTCCCCTCCTAGGAAAATTGTTTGGAAAGTGACGGTTGGGCTATGTCATCCAAGTCATCATCAAGGCCTTCCAAGTCTAATCTCTCTCATCATGCATGTGGGCCCCTAGCATCCAACCTATGGGCTTGTAGCCCCATGGAAGCCCAAGCTAGGCTTGTTCTCCCAAAATTGTCCACCAACTATGTCCTACAAAGACAAATGAGCACGCCCTCCAAGGATCTAAAGTCATAACATCATGATAAGTGAATCCAATCAATAAATAATCCATCTAAGCATGTGCATCAAATATCACTATATCAAACAATTAATTGTTCAAAGACACTATGTGACTTGTCAAGCTTGAGTATGGGAGGGTTGACAAGGTGTCCTATTAGGTAGATCTTGCCCTAGGTCAAGGAGAACTTCCAAGAGATCCCTCTCTAAGCCATGTAAAGTGGATGAAGTGGTTGGGGTCAAGACTCAATGGGCATAGGGCTCATGACATACAAGGGGTCGTAGTGTCTCATTGATGGGTGATTTTTTAGAGGGTGTGTGGTACCTACATCCGCAATGCACTTTTTCCAAGCCCATCAATTGCCTTTTATATTTCTTTCTTTGTTTTATTTCAATATAGCATAAGGAGAGATTGAAGTTCATTGCCATGGCATGTTGACTAGATGATGGTAATGTCACCCACAAAAACCTAGTGGAAATGAGAAGGTTGGCTCGTGATGAGACCCCCTTTCTCTTAGCCATGCAACTAAGAGCCATTACCCTAGTTTGGTGACCAAATGATGGTAATGTCATACCACTAGATATTCATGGACGTGATAGGTCAGCTCGTGATGAGACCTATTATCCTTCAACTAACCTTTTAAGCATTCTTTATTATATTGTGGGTCCCCTTTACTCAAAGATAAGTGTTTTATTGTTTTCTTGGGTGATCCCTGGGCGAAGCATCTGGAAGGTTTATATAAGGTTTGTAGCTTGTACCCAACATCAAACCCTCTAGGCCTTCATCCCCTTCTTCTCATAGAATGAGGGACAACCCCTTCTTGGGGCAAGACACCCTAAAATTCCAAGAGATAAGGAAATGGAGGGGAATAATGATGGAAAGTGGTAAGTATGGTCGAGAACAGTACGATGGCTCATTAAGGGAGTTCCTAATAGCAAACTCATTCCCAAAGAAGACCACTTACTAAGGCACAATGTAAACCACCAAGGTGAATCATAGAAAAAGGCATAATGTCCAAGCATATATCATGAAATCTAGAGCAATCTAAGATACAACATAATCAAATGGCTTGAATATTGAAATGATGCTCGCATAATACTGACTTGTACTTCATGGAGCAAGGCCCACTGCCTTCCGGAAGCCAATTGATATGGTGGAGTCATCTGCAAAACTGTGACCATCTGTGGTGGTGAGTGGGTTTTCCATCTGTGCAAAGGGTATTGTTGGTCATGCATATCTGCAACATGAGGGCCTCACGACATAATATCCTTAGTTATCCACAAAATGGGGATAACAGGTCCTATTGACCCTCCCTCTTCAATTGGTCATATTTTAATAGTTATAACCATTAATTATTTTACCAAGTGGGTTGAGGCAGTTCCACTAAAAAATGCTAAGGCAAAACAAGTAGTTTCCTTTCTTCAAGAAAATATATTTTCTCACTTTGGTTTGTCACTTGATATCATTAGTGATAATGGAAAGGCCTTTGTTTCAGGAGAAGGGTTAAGGTTGTTAACATTATAATATTACCTTATCAACCTCATCACCTTATTACCCGTAATCTAATAGGCTTGCCAAGTTCACGATTAAAAATATGATCAGAATTATCAAGTGCATGATAGGAGATAATCCTCAATAATGGGATTTACACTTGACACATGCTTTGTGGGTAGATCAAACAACAATGAAGATCAAGATTCCTTGTTTTGTATTTCATTTAAATCCATATGTCCTTAACATAACCGATGGTGTACCCACTCTCTTTGTGGGTATTGTTGCAAGCAGATATAAAAAAGATTTTTAATATGCAAGAATATGAGGCATACCATCCAGTTTGTGTCTAGACTCGTAGGAAGCTCATGTAAATTTTAAGTTAATACCATGATAGGAGGGTTAAAAATTATTTTTTTGGACAGCTCTAGCCAATGGTTGCTTTAGACCTACTAGAGGCAATGCTCCAGTTAGTTGCCCACAACTACTCATCAAGATCCAAATGATACCAAATCTAGATTCATCTCAAGTCCCTCCTGAATTGTCCTAGATAATAATTGCCCAAATATCTAACCTCAATTACTATAAAGAGTATTGAGTAATTATGTATGGCTTATTAATGTTAATTACTCTAAAACCAACAACTAGGTAAAACAGATCAGATCTAGATTACACTACTGGAATTAATTTACTTCTTTCTTGTAGCAGAAAATGAGAAAAACAATCACACATGTGCACAATTATTTTGTTTGTTCTTCAAGATCAGTTCTCCATTCAAAATAACTTTGAAACTTACAAGAGATCTCATACTTGGGAAAATGGCTCTGAGAAAGAAAACCCACAAACACTCTGCAAACTTGATAAATCGCAGTGCCTCGATCTGTTTGTTGTTGATCTGTTGAGGCCTTACTGTATGGATCTGTACAAACTGTACAGCCTATTGTACAGTCAATCTACTATTGTAATAAACCTCTGCAGCTCCCATGTGTTGCCTCGATTTTTGTGTTGCCTCGAAATTTGTGTCGCCTTGAAATCTATGCAGCGTCGATTTCCATGTTTCCTTGATTTATGTGCTACCTCAAAATATGTGCTTGGACCTTAATTTCTCCCTTCAAGACCTTTTCTGTGATGAAGTGGTATCTGATCTCAATGTACTTCGACCTGTCATGAAACACTGGATTCTCCAAGAGTTTTATGCAACTTTGGTTGTCACAGTGAATCATTGTCAGCTCCAGCTCCTGATCAAATAATCATGTGAGTAGCTTGCGAAGCCAAATGGTTTCACAACTAGCTAATCTCATTGCCATGTACTCAGCTTCTACTCAACTGAGTGTTATTGAAGAATGTTTCCTACTAAACCAAGAAATCATTGCTAACCCTAAGCTGAAACAACACCCTGAAGTGTTCTTCCTTTCTGTATCACTACCTTCCCAGTCTGAATTTGAATAACGTTGCAACTTCACGCCATCTCCACCAAGGTAACTCAAGCCATATCCAATTGTGCCCTGCAAATATCTGAGCATGTGCTTTGTTGCTATTTAATGAACCTGCCTCGGCTCCACCATGTACCGACTCAAGGTGTTAACGGTAAAGCAAATGTCTGGTCGAGTGTTAATTAGATACATCAATGAGCCAATCAACTTCCTGTACTACCTAGAATCTACCAACTATGAATCTAAAGAATCCACCTTCTTCAGGTTGGTCACCATTGGAGTGGCCATGGGTCTATTTTCCTCCATTATGAATCTCTTCAGGATCTCTAAGATGTACTTCCTTTGTCCAATGAAGATCTCGCTCGACCTCTGCCAAACCTCTAGTCCCATAAAGTAGTGCATCAACCCAACGTCCTTCATCTCAAATTATGATGCCAAGTCTGACTTGCATCCTGCAATCAGTTCCTATGCCCCTGTCAAAATAAGATCATCCACATAAAGCACCAAGATGAGGGGCTCAAATCCAACAAGTAAGTAATACGAGTTGGAATCTGCCTCACTCTTGGTGAAGCCCATGCTCTACAAATAGATGTTGATCCTAAAGTACAAAGCCTTCAATGCATGTTTGAATCCATAGAGGGATTTCTTAAGTTGCATACATATGACTCTTTGTCATGAACCTCGAACCCCTGTGGTTGCTCAATGTAGACCTCTTCTTCAATGATCTCGTTGAGGAAGGTTGTCTTCGCGTCCATCTGGTGGATCCTCTATCCCATATTTGAAGCAATAGAAATCACTACTCGGATAGAGGAGTATATGGCTATAGAAGAAGAAGTCTCCTCATAGTCTACTCCCTCTTTTTGAGAGAATCCTCGAGCCATGAATCTCGCCTTGTACTTCTCCATGCTGCTTATGTTGCATGCTTGATCTTGTACAACCATTTGGAGGTCACCACTGACTTTCCCACTGGCCTCAGCACAATCTCCCAGACATCATTCCTCATGATGGAGTTTTGCTCCTCCACCATGGCATCTCTCTACACCTGTTGGTTGGTTGGTTCCTCAAAGACGGAGGGCTCTAAGTCTATGATGTTGGTCATCAAAGCCATATACGTCAAAAACTTCTAAGGATCCTTGCTCTCCTAAAATGTGGTCTTGGGAGGCTCAACATGCTCCCAAGCATCCTGCAAGGTCTTCTCAAACCACTTGGCCCTCCTGAATGAAGTCAAAGGGGTTGGTTGCTCCTCCTCCTCTAGAGTTTGGCTTCCTGCACTGGAAGTCTCTGCTCTCAGCTCATCCTTTGGGACCACCTCCTCTGGCCCCTCTGCAACTGTGAGCAGATCATGAGATTTCCTAAATGCCAAGTTCTCCTTGAACTTGACATCTCAGCTCACCACTTTCCTCCGTCGATCTATCAAGAAGACTCTGTAGGCCTTCGAATCCTCGTTGTAACCCACCAAAATTCCCCTCTCTCCTGAGGGCTGCAACTTTGTCCTCTTTTCCATAGGATGTGGATATAGACTTGACAACCAAAGATCCTGATATGTTCTATCTCAAGTCTCATGCCTATGAATTCTTCCTCCGGTGTTTTATCCTCCAACATCCATTGTGGGCTCCTGTTCTACAAATACACAGTTGTGTTGCATGCCTCGGCCCATAGAAACATAGGCAAACTCTAATTGTGGATCATGGCCTTCACTGCATTGATGATAGACAGATTCTTCCTCTCTACAACCCCATTCTGCTGCAGATTATAGGCCACAATCTTCTCCCTCTTGATTCCTGCCTCCTTGTAGAAATCATTGAACTCATTAGACGTGTACTCACGCCCATTATATATCATCAACACCTTGATCTTCCTTCATGTCATGTTCTCCAACTGAGCTTTGAACTCTCTGAAATGACTGAAGACCTCATCCTTGGTCTTCATTAATTAGATCTAGGTCTTCTTGGAGAAATCATCAATGAAGGTCACATAATAGGATGTACCCTTCACTGAAGCAACTGACATAGGCCCACCAACGTCAGAATGTATCATATCCAAAATGCCTTTGGATCGAGTCTTACTGCTAGGAAATGATGCCTTGACATTCTTGCCAAGAGAACAGCCTCTTCACACCCCCTGATGATCCAGACTGAAGTTTCGAAGTCCAATGACCATCTACCTCAGTAATGGTAGAGCTCTTGATGGAGATGTCCCATCCTCCTGTGCCACAGCTCGTACAAGCTCTCACTAGTGTGCATCAACACATGAACAGGTTGGCCCTGAAGTCTATATAGGTTCCCATCCCGGATTCCAATCCTCAAAGCAGTGTCTAGACTAGCTCCCTCTGGGCAGATGAACACCTACCCTCTCTGAAAGTTAACCTCATAACCTTTGTCCTCTATGACTGAGATGGACAAAAGGTTTTTTTTCAGGCCAGGTACATACAGTAGCTCCTGGGCATCAAAGGATCCTTCGTCACGGAATACTTGGCCTCATTGCCAAGTTCTACATGAATCTCTAAGTCATCCTCTGAAAAATTGTTGAACAACTCTCTATCCTCTGTCATGTGGCGGGATGCGACACTATCCAAGTACCATGCACTCCTGGGAGTAGTGTTGGTAGAAAGGAAAGACGCGAATAAAAAATCACTCTCGAACTTTGATGCAAGTTCGTTCAACTGTGTCTTTGATGTCACAGCAACTGTTTGCAGCTTCCCCTTGCCTTTCTTTCTCTGTGGACACGGAGAAGCAAAGTGGCCATTCTTATGGAAAATGTAACATTTGATCTTACTCATGTCTCTCTTCTGCCTAAACTGTTGTCCCTCTCCCTGACTGTCACCCTTCTTGACAAAAACTTTCCCTTTTCCTTTCTTGGTTTTTCTAACAAGGGATAAGTTTTCATCTCCTCCTCCTCCCTGATTGTCGGACATAGACTCCTTCCAAGTCTCCTCTAGAATGCAGTCATTCCAAAGTCTCTCCCACTTGGGAAGATGCTCCCGGGAACAGATGCCCATGATGAATGGCTCCCAAGACTTTGTGAAACCATTCAAAGCAACATTAACTAGCTATGCCTCCAAGACTGTCTCTTCAATAGCTGCAAGCAGGTCACAGACCTGTGTGATCCTCATAAGGTAACTGGTAACATTGTTTGAGTGGGTCATTCTGCTTTCTCTGAATTTGGTTTTGAGAATCATTTTCCGACTCATATTATCACTTTGGAAAAGTGATACTAGGGCATCAAACATGTCCTTGGAACTGGTCTTCTCTGCCACATGTGGAATTAGATGATCCTTGATAGCATAAGTAACCGGATTTGTCCCTAACCCCCTCCGTGTCTCGTGTCCAACGAATCCGACACGATTCGTTGTGACACGTGTCCAATACGTGTGAGGGTCGTGTCATGTACACGTGACACGTAAATAAAATGTGCCCGACACCAACTAAAACCGTGTCACGAAATCCTGACACGTGTCCTGTAGAAAGGAAGCCCGCGGGCCCTCAAAAACGATTTTTAAGTTGTTTTTCTCTCATTTTGCAAACAGGTTGGAGCAGCAAGAAAGGTTAGAGAGTAGCAAAGGGCTTTGGTAAAGTGTGAGAAGGGATTCCAAGTGCCAAGCAAGTGGATTTGTCCACCATTCTTCAAGTTTTTTTCTACAACAACAGTCCAATAACTTTGCTACAGCAGTGATGGCTCAATCATCAAGGGCAGCTGGAAGAGGGAAAAAGAATCCCACTAATGTTGTCCCTCCTCCTTCATTTTCAACAGGGTCAACTAGTGTTCCATCTGCTATAAGTGGGGCTGCAGCAACAAGTTCAGAGGCTGAAAAACATGTTGTTTTAGCAAGGCGGCAAGCTCAAGAATCAAAATATCCATTGTGGAAGTATGTCACAAGACATCAAGGGCCCGGGTCCAAGTTAAAAGGGGGAGGTAATATTCTTTGGACATGTAGTTTTTGCAAAACTCAATTTACAAGCACCTGCTTCCGAATAAAGGGCCATTTGTTGGGCACACCTTGTGGACTTGGAGCATGTCAAGGAGTGGGTGCATCCAAACGAAGAGAACTCGAAAGAGAGGCCAATGTTGGCGAGGGGATTGTGGCAGCGGCATCTAGGAAAACCAAGAATGAGGACCCTCTTCCATTCTTGAGGAACCCATCTAGCAAACACCCAATTGGGGGTGGAGTGCAACAACAAGAAAGAGGAATGCAATGGGTCCAATGGACAAGATATTTCAGCAAGAGAGGCGAGATGAGTTGGATCTTACCATTGGGTTTTTTTTCTATCTCAACTTCATCTCATTTAATGTTGCACGGTCTCCTTTGTTTATTGAGATGTGTCGAGGTCTAACTCAAGGGGCTCCAGCAGGGTACATGCCTCCTGGTTCAGAGAGGCTAAGAACCACATTGTTGGTTAAGGCAAAGAGGCAGGTGGAGAAAATGCTAGAGCCTATTAAAGCAACTTGGCCCTCATCTGGTGTTAGTATTGTTTCAGATGGATGGACAGATGTCTCGCGCCATCCACTCATCAACTTCATGGTGTCTTCCTTGAATGGACCAATTTTCTTGAAAGCAGTGGATGCTCTTGGAAAATACAAGGATGCACACTATATGGGTAAGTTGTTCATTAAAGTTATTGAAGATGTAGGTGTTGATTCTTGTGTGCAACTTATTACAGACAATGCACCTATTTGTAAGGTTGTTGGTATGGTTGTGGAAGCTACATATCCACAAATATTTTGGACACCTTGCATTGTTAATTCCTTGAATTTAGCACTTAAATCCATTGCTTCGGATGTGACATGGATTGGAAGTCTTATTGAGGATGCACGTCATATCCGCAATTTTGTACAAAACCATACCAATGCCCTCACAATCTATAAGAAGTACACACAGCTATCATTGTTGAAGGTTGCAGATACACGGTTTGCCGCATCATTCATCATGCTTAAGAGGTTGAGGGCGGTCAAGGCCGCTCTTGGGTCCATGGTTATTTCAGAGTTTTGGTCTTTTTGGAGAAAGACGGATCAAGCTTCTTCAAAAAAGGTCAAGGATACAGTGTTAGATGATGCTTGGTGGGAGAGGGTAGATCTTACCATTAAGATCATGGAACCTATCATCTCTTTGTTACGATTTGTAGACACAGACAAGCCCATCCTAGGAGAGGTTTATGAGGGGTGGGATTCCATGATTAAGTCCATGAGGACCATTATTTTACAGAATGAGTCCCTTGAGTATGGGACACTAGCAGAGATCTTTTTCACCACCATACAGGATATTCTTATCAGCAGGTGGAATAAGAACTGCACACCTTTGAATTGCTTGGCTCACTCATTGAATCCCAAATACTACAGCAGTGAGTGGCTCAGTGGTGGGACTTCACGCAGATTCCTGCCTCACATGGATCATGAGCTTTCAGAAGGGAGGAAGGAAGCGTTTAGACGGATATATCAGGATAGAGCGTCCTTTGATGAGGTGGAGGCAGGCTTTATAGATTTTTCCACTGCTAGCGGGAGATTTTCTAGCTATGATGTGCTCAGAGACAGGCTAAGAAGCCCCATGCTTGGTGGGCAACTCATGGGGCAGCATGCCCTCCTCTACAGGAGTTAGCCATGAGGATCCTTTCTCAGGTTACTTCGTCCTCTTGTTGTGAGAGGAATTGGAGCACATATGGGAATTTGTACAGTTTGAAGAAGAGCGGGCTTGAGCAGTCTAGGGCAGAGTCAATGGTGTATGTGCACACCAACCTCCGTCTTATTTATAGGCAGAGGGAGGAGTGGTTGAAGGGAAAGACAAAGATGTGGGATGTCTTTCCTGATGATATGGGTTTGGACAACACT
>JASDQU010244491.1:197350-267880 GCA_032191745.1 Picea mariana
TGTTCACATTCCACTGTATCTTTCCCAAAAATGAAGTCTAAAGGAGACTTTGGCAAGTACCCAAAACATGTCTCGAAAGGAGACTTTTGAGTAGAAGAGTGTATAGCTCTGTTGTAGGCATGTTGTACATAATGAAATTGTTCATCCCAAAGCTTGGGATGATTAGCACAATACCCTCGAAGAAGATGTACCACAGTCCGGTTGACCACTTCAGTTTGACCGTCGGTTTGTGGATGAAATGTTGTGCTTTTCTTCAACTTTTTGTCCATAAGTTCCCACAATGATGACCAAAATTTCCCAAGAAAACAGGAATCTCGATCAGAAATAATAGAAGTAGGAAGTCCAAAATGGACCCATACATTTTGGAAGAACAAATGAGTAGTCATCTCAGCTGTGATCTGCTTTTTACAAGGCATGAGTATACACATTTTACTGAATCAATCCACAACAACATATAGATAGTCATGTCCTTTTCTAGACATTGGTAAACCTCCTACGAAATCCATTGAAACACTTTCCCATGGACGAGAAGGAACTGGGAGTGGAGTGTACAAGCCTAACTTTATGTTACTTGGTTTGCTTGTTGCACACATGACACAACCTTTTACATATTTGGACACTGTTTCATTCATTCGAGGCCAATAACAGAATTTTTGTAATTGTGTTACGGTTTTACCTACTCCAAAATGCCCTGAAATGAGAGAAGTGTGAGATTCTCTTATCACATGCACTCTTTCATTTTGTGGAATACAGATTTTACCAAGATGATATAACAACTTGTCATTGATATGATAATTCAATTCTTTATTCTGGTAACCATGCCTTAGTGATTCATAAACTTCTTGAAATCTTCATCCTTAGTATATTGTTCAACATAGCTTGCATGAACTAAAGGACTTTGTTGAATAACAATAGAATCATTTGTTGGAGGTCTAGATAACATATCTGCAACTTTGTTCTGAATTCCTTTCTTATACTTAATAACCAAATGAAATTGTTGTAAAAAACCCATCCATCTGAAATGCCTTGATTGTTGTAGCTTAGTTTGTGATTGTAAATATTGTAGTGGTTGATGATCAGTATGTATGATTGTTTTTTTACCCATTAGGTAATGTTTCCACTTTTTAACACTTTGTACTAATGCATACAACTCTTTGTCATAGGTTGGATAGTTAAAGATGCTGACGAGCTCTTCCACTTTGTAAGCTTTACTTTGTATTTTTAATTCTTTAACTCTATCGAATTTTAAGATGATCCACCTGGATCATTCCAATAAGTAATGTTGTCTAGAAGTAAAGATCGATACAGTAGTTCAATTGAAAACATGCTTGCCTCAAAGTCCTCTATTGGAGCTAACCTAGAGGCAACAATAGCTAAATAATTAACTATAGTGTAATTTGTGTGATGAATAGTAGAAATATTGAAGGCGTCAAAACTATCAATCAACCTAAGTACTTCTAGTTGATAATTCTTCAAGTGTATGGAATTACAATGTATAATATACTTTATTTTCCTTACGGTAATCTTGGAATCCCCAAAAACTTTTATTTTTCTAATTGTAAGATATATAGCCTTTTCTAGGCCATGTACAAGATCTTTGTATTTAGTTGTGTTATTGGTACAATAAAATTCTAGTCTGCATGAAATAAACCTACATTTTCCCTGAGGATCTATCATTGGACAACCTACTCCAACTCCCTCTTAGGATTTGGAGTCGTCAAAAAAATGTGTACAAATATCAAGGACTATTCTACAATCACTTTTATCTACGTTATTTACGCTATCTATAGTATTTACATTATGTATATATTCTATGTTACAATTTGCTTCTTTAAAAATGTAATTATGCAAAGGAATTTTAGATTGTTTGTCTTTAATAATAGGAGAAGTTTCAGTGAGGAAATTACCAAAGCATAGTTTCCTAGGAAACAAAGAAGATGATAGTTCGTTAGTTTCTTTGAGTTCGGTCATAATATGCTTCATATATTTTTTGTGGTCAATTGTGATTTTGTTTAGTTGTACGTTCCATGAAATCCATAAATGTGACCAATCTAACATGAAGTAACCTTGAAGCTTCTGTGACCAACCTCTACTAAGTAATAAACCATGCGCTTCATATACATCCACTACGATAATGTCTATGATTTGATAAACCTTGGGGTTTGAAGCTACTCATATTAGAACATCCTTCAGCTCTCTTATGACTTTAACTTCTGATCTATCGAATTGAATGATATGTGTTGAGCATTTAGTTAGTATTGCATTCAATTTTTGGATAGGGCAGAACATTGGAAGATCTCCTAAATCTACCAAATAGTTGTCAACATTATCATTAAATATCTCAAAGGTCAAAAAGAATGGGGGAGTCTAATATTTTGGCCTATTATGTGTCTTAGATGCATAATTGTTTATATTTTCTTTACTCTAGATTGATTTGCATTTATCTAGTTTATATGGATTTATTCTTCAAAGAGGTTGGCTAATTGGCTAGGATTACCCAAAGCCCAATATGGCTCGAGAGAGAGTGTTAGGAAACAGCATTTAAAACTTTGAAATCCATGTTGGCATAATGAAAAGGGCATGTAGTTCAACAAAAGTTGGATGCAAAAACTTTTACTAAAGAATCTCAACAGGCCAGAATATTGCAAAATAGAAATCCTGACTCAAGAGTCTAAAACTTTTCTTCAAGACCTAAGCTATCTCATATTAGAATTCATTAGTAAACTAAGTTGTCTCATATTATAATTCATTAGTAAACAAGTTGTCTCATACTAGAATTCATTATTAAACCACAAAGTGTTTAATTGGTTATAGAAAGGAAGCAATACAATCAACAAGCAGAATAAAAAATGCAAATGCTTTATACATAGTCCAATATCTCAAAGAATGCAAATGCTTAAACACGAATAAAGTGAAAACCCATTTTAGTACCATCATGTTCAAAAATGATGGGAAGTTTTAATAAAATTATCTAGCAAGTAGCACCCTGGGTAATTTTGGGTCTACGATCAGACAGGAAAGCAGAGAGATTTTAGTGCATTTGCCATATTCATGAAAGAAGATATTATGGAGACTTCCATATATTTTCTCTCTTTTAAAATTTCAAATCCTAAAAGAACATATGCTCAAAACCTTGATCTTCTCTTTAAGAGAAACACTTTCAACCAATTGCCTCATACAATTTTATTGAATTAACCCTCATCAAACATCAAAAATTCAGACCTTTGAGCAGATACCATTGTGCAACATAACCTCTTGCAATTAAAATTCATTGGTAAGGGACTCATTTTAGTTTGATTCATGGTGAATCTCGTTAATGTAAACAGCAGAAAACACATAGACACCATCATGGGCTTTAAAGACCTGGAGTTCTTCTAGTATTGATCTCTTGAAGCAACAACAACTTTGTAATGCACTAAGGATCAAAGAAAATATATATTCTCACATAGATACATGTATGTAGCAAGGGAAATTTATACTTTCTTATTGAACAATATGATTTCATAACCACCTGCCTATCCACATTAAACTGGATTATTTCAAGTTCTAAGTATTATTCAAATAACTTTGGCCAATTTTCAAAGTAGCTAGTTTCATAATTGTTATGTTATTTGACATAACATCTACAGGTTTGTTAAAATCTCGTCGAACATGTATGATTTGCACAAAGCAGACCAACTTTTCTAAGTAATGGGAAGTGTATTACATTTGTTGGAATCACTTCGGATGTCCAATTTATCCAAGCCATTTTGACAGCAGATATAAATCCCCACTAGTAAGGCTCTAAATCCAACTTCGTAATTAGACATTTTCCTATCCAAATGCATATATTTACATGTTATGGAGAACTATGAAGAGAAGACAAAATTTATAAACCCTCATAAGTTTCTAGCCATACACTAAAGTTCTTATTTTCTATCAACTATCTCCGATATACATTCATGTGCATGACAAGGAAAAATCTAAGAAATTGTTTGAGGATTTTAAATGGATATTTGATTGCAAAAACTACTTTGAGGTGAATAACAATTTTTTTACTACAAACATAACTTATACTCGAAATTGGAGCCTAGATACATACGCTCACCTGTTACTTCTCGAAGTTATATTCAACCAAAAAAATAAAAAAATTCAGGAACTAATGTGATGATCATTTCATACTTGTGCTTTATCTCCAGAGAAACTCTGTGGTTTTGATTCAAGATAAAATAAAAAAATCAAATCTACATATTTTCGATTCACCGATAAAATTAAGGAGAAAAATCATACACATTTCTAACCGGTAATTTAACTATTTGCAGAACCGGGAATTCTCGACAAACATAGCTGGAAATGACAAATGTAAGAACACATATATAAATTCCATAATAGAGTTTTAACTTATCTATTGAAAAATTGCATCCCAACAACCAGTTGAGTGAGTGATTTCCACACAACCGTAGGCGATCCACATTGGACGTTGCCCCCTAGTCAGACTATGATATCACTAGGGTGACACAGGAATAAAATAAACTCTGAATTTCAGACTCGCATGGATTCAAACCAATGATTTTTACTACTAGATTCTTGACGACGGAGCAACACTAAGGCACCCACATTACCGCCTCACACAACACAAGGACCACCTCTTTCTCTGTTTTATAGTACCTTAAAAAATTCTCTGTTTCATGATATTAAGTGTGTGCATAGAAAGGTCCAAGATGTTATGTCAAGCTTCAGCAGAATTCTCCATGGCTTCTTGGCTTTTCCTCCAAGCCTACAAGCTTCAATTCATGGTTGTTTTTGTCTATCATGGGCTTGGCTCTCATTTTCTATTGTCTAATCTCTCAAAACTCTTTTCCACTTCTTTTTGTAATAGCTCTTCCCTCCCCATTCGAATTTTCCTCATGGATAATGGAAAGAGAATTCAAAGTCAACTTTTTTTCCTAGTTCCAAGAATGGAGATACAACTTGTTAGATTTTAGGAAATGGTAGCTTAGAATGAGGAATTTGTTTCCTCCACTCCTCTTAACCGCTTTTAGCTTTGAAATTCAAATTTTGAAATGGGTGAGGGTTCAAGGTCGCATAA
This sequence comes from Picea mariana, assembly GCA_032191745.1. NCBI lineage: Eukaryota > Viridiplantae > Streptophyta > Pinopsida > Pinales > Pinaceae > Picea > Picea mariana. The sequence continues at coordinate 202,419 of JASDQU010244491.1, forward strand.
GGTATATGCTTTTATGCATAAACCACCCTTAGACCCCCTCAGCTTTCCCCTCTTGTGGTATCATAGCCCCTATAGGTGCTCAAGCTCAGTTGATATTGATCTTCTTCTTTATTAACTGAAAAATAAAAAGACATACAATATTCACAACACCATGGTATATTTGTCCCATGGATTTAGTGTAGCAGAGTTAGAGACTATCCATGCAAAGTATTTAAGTATTTAATTACAAATAGTTACAGGAGTAAAAATTGGGATATTACACCTTAATACAATAATCATTTTCTAATAACCTAGGTGTCTTGAGTAAGGCTTCTTGTACGCTTCATCCAAGATTATTTTCTTTAACTCCACTGAATCAGGAATGTACAATCTATCCTTATAGATAATCAATCCTTCGTTGGTCATCTAATAACCATCATATTTTTTATCTGGTGGCTCCTATAAACCTTCCCTTATTTGTAGCAAGTACACATCCTCACACAAAGATTCTTTTATTCTAGACTTCAAACTATATTCACAAGTACGGTTAGCTACTAAGTGTATAACTTGCATGCTCTTATTGAGTGCATCTACCACCTTGTTCTCTTTTCCCTTTATGTGTATGATTTCAAAATCATACTCACTGATAAATGTTAACCATATAGCATGTCTAGCATTCAAGTGAGGTTGATCGAATAGATGTCTTAATCCACCGTGGTATGTCATCAAAACAAATTTTCTACCCATCAAGTAGTGATGTCACATATTTAATGCATGTATTATGGATGCAAGTTTCAGGTCATGGGTAGCATAATTCCTTCCATGTTCTTTCAATTTCTTGGATTCATAACTTATCACGTGATTATCTTGCATAAGAACTCCACCCAATCTTTCCTTACATGCATCTATACACACCATGAACTCTTTATTTGTGTCTACAATCTATAGAACTGGTGCGCTAGATAGAAGATGTTTCAATTGTCGAAATCTTTCTTCACATTTGGTAGACCAAACAAACTTTACTCCTTTATTTTGCAAAGAGGTTATAGGATGGACAATGTTTTTAAATCCCTCTATCAATCTGTTGTAGTATCCTACAAGTCCCATAAATGATCTCACACATGTAACATTATTTGGAGTGGGCTAGTTCATAATGGCCTTGATATTTTCTAGATCAACTGAAATTCCCTAATCGAATATAATGTGTCCCAAATATTGTATATGTATTTAATAGAAAACAGATTTACTAAACTTGGCATACAATTTGTGCCCTCTTAGTGTTTGCAAAACCAATCTAAGATGTTCCTTGTGTTCTTCCTCAAATTTAGAGTAGATAAGAATGCCATCAATAAAGACCTATACAAAGTTATAAAAGTAATTACTAAAAGTATTGTTCATACAACACATGAATGTGGTTGGTGCATTGGTAAGTCCAAATGGTACCACCATGAACTCATAATGATCGTACCTTGTTATGAAGGTCATATTATGGATATCCTCATCTTTAATCCTGAGTTGATGGTATCCCGATCTCAAGTCAATTTTTGAAAATACCTTTTCCCCTCTTACCTGATCAAACAAAACATCAATTTGGGTAAATTGTATCTTTTTTTCACTATCACTTTGTTTAGCTATCTGTAATCAATGCATAATCTAAGAGTACCATCCTTTTTCTTCACAAACAGTACTAGCTTTCCTAAAGGAGACAAACTCGGTCTAACATACCTTTTTTCTAACAATTCTTGTAGTTTCATTTTCATCTCCATCAACTAAGGTGTACTCATTATGTACGGATATCTTGATATAGGTGCAAAACCTAGCATAATATCAATTAAGAAATCAATCTCTCTCTTAGAAGGTAAATCAGATATCTTATCTAGAAAAACATCCTTAAATTCTTGGAGTATTGGATAGTCTTCAAACTTTGATTCTTTGTTTTATGTTGACTCTGATACATGAACTCGATATAACTGGAATCCTTTTCAACTATAAGGATGAAATATGTCTAATAGAAATGGATCTCAAATTTCCTTTCACTAACCTTGGATTCCCTTCATCATCTATACATTCAAAATTCTTATTATAGCATCCCATCCTTACTTTATGTGCTTCTAACCAATCCATGCCAATTAAGACATCATACAAACCCAAAGGTAAAATATTCAAATTCACCCTTGTGAGTAGTTTGTTCATTTCCATTGGGAAATCTTCTATCAACTCGATGATTTTCCTCTTAACTCATGTAGACAATTGAACTAAAAAAAAAAACTTATGTTTGCACTTCTGAAGAATACATGACTCAACAAATCTAGGTGCATCATAGTTATGACTAGATCTTGAGTCAATTAAAATATAAATAGCTTGCTTAGAAATCTTACCTTCAACTTACACCATTGAAGCTTGGTGATTTGCTTGTTGATCCTCCAATGTAGTATATATTTTAGGAACAAACTTTGTTATGTCATTCATTATTGCAGCTTCTTGTATAATGTAGGTAGTCTTATTAGTTTCTTGCCTATGAGAACAATCCTTGAGTAGATGCTCTTCTTCACGTCCCAACCACTTCAGAGGCCCTTTCCAAGGCTCCCTTGGCTTTCCTGTTGTTGACATTGTTAGTTTATTTCTACTCTAAGATGGAAAATTTTACTGGAATCTACTGCATGCCAGATAGTTTGACTTAAAACTTGATGATTAATTCTTATATTACTGAAGCTTAAATCATTTATTCCTCTATTCAAACTTCTCATTTTTCTTTTCTTTCCAAATCTTGTTGAATTCTGGTTTATTTTTGCTTTGTTCATAACAGTACTTAACCTTTCTTATTGTCTCATCAAGAGTCTTAGGCTTGTTATCGCAGGATTTGTACTTATGCCAAAGCCCCAACACTAGTCCCTGAATCCGGATAACCATATCAAATCTTAACATTGTCACCTTAGTAAGAAATCCTTGTGTTTTAGTGATGGAAGAGGTCCACCACAAGTGAGGCTTTCCTGGTGACCTCAAGGGATCAAAGTGGCAAGTTTATTAGCCAAGCCCACTGCATCCTTTCTTGATCACCTAAGTCAGAGGTCTATGTCTGTGAAATTGAGGAAAAAAAGGTTGTTTTGGGTACCTTCCTGGAACAAGAAAAATTTACAACATATATATGATATTTCCAAGTACCAGTGTATAATATAAACCTCAAGACATAATAGACAATGAAAGTTAATGATGGCTGATACAAAATTGCAAAAATACAGCAGATTACAATAACAAAGATAGTTTTGTAATAGCAACAAGTTATAGAGATCAAAATTGCATGAAATGACAAGGAAAATTTAGCACATATCTAAGAGATCAATATCCAAGTGTTCCAACCAATTTCTGAGTGTGTTAGCTAGCTTTTAGAGTGAATTATGCAGAAAATTGTAGCAAATTAGATGGTTGTAGCAATGGTTTGCAACATCAACACTAAAAATACTGAATTAGCCTAAGTTATTGTTAGAGAAATTAGCAGAAATTCTTAGAGAATAAGAGTTGAGTGTTGTTTGATCAAATTCCTTCACGAGAGAGAAAGTAAACTAGTGCCTTTTGGGCTATGGAGTCTTTTATAACATCAATAGAATATAATTGGAGATGATGATAGCAATGTCTAAGAGAAAGGGCTTGAAATCTAAGGTGTTAGTACCTTAGGGCCTTAGATTTCAAGAAGAGGTTGCTAAAGTGAAAGCACTTTTGGGATCTAGCAACTATTTCTTCCCTTCTTAGATTCTTCAATAATGTCACATCAAGTGTCTAGAATAAAACTTCTAAAGTGATAGCACTTTAGGGCTTTAGGATTTTAACCTAGTTCGGATTTCCTCCACAAATTTATGGATGGAACAATCTTGTGAGGGGAGGAATCACCTTATGCTCCTCTCTTACAGTTTTAAATAAGCAATAAATATTCAAAATGAACAAGTAAATTCAAAATAAAGCATTAATGGCATAAAAAAGTGCAGAAATTTACTTACTTCCCCAAGACAATGACAATAGAAAACCCTAATTGCAGAAAATTCCTCCAAAAATAAGCAAAGAGATATCCAAACTTGTCCTCCAAGGCCTAAGAGATGAGTAAACGAGACCAATAACCCCAAAAAGGGCAAAAATTTCAGACCACTTCTCACTTGTGTGAGAGAAAAGTGTGATCATAAAATGAATCTTTGGTTAGCCATATTTATATGGGAAATCCTAACCATGAAAAGACTCAATTGAAAAGTCGTGTCTTTTCACAATGGAGCCTACTTCTTAATTTGCCCCTTTTAATTTACAAAATTCAAATTTTACATAACATAAAACCCTAGAAGGGTGATGTCATACCCTAAGGGGGTGACATTGACCTCTAGGAAGGTGACGTTAAGGCTGCAAGGTGGAACGTTGGGCCTTCCAAGGCCATGCATCAAGCCATATAGTGCCAAAATACCATGCCAAGTGTCCTCCTCCATCAAGCCCTAGCCCTCCATGGGTGACATCCTGGGCTAGGAAAGTGACATCTAGGTATCCAAAGGCCAATGTCCAAGTGGAAAATAGTGCGAGCTCATCATCTAGTCATTTCAAGGTGCCTCCAAAAGAAACTTCCTCTATCCTCAATCTACAACATCCATCATCTCATGTGCCCCATACATGGGTTCTAGCATCCATCATTGCGCTCCAAAGCCCTCATGGATGTCTGAACAAATTCATCTCCCCATGAATACTTGTTCACAGGGAAAGGTCCTACAAAGACAAATAGATGCACCCTTCGAGGGTTCACAAGTCACAAGAATCATTCCAAGTAAGCCATATCTAATACAAGAACCACCCAAACATGTGCATCAAACCACCCCTTTTCAAATTAAACAAATGCTCAAAGACCTTATAAGTTTTGCCTAATTTAGGTATGGGAGGGGTTTCATGGTGCCCTATTGGGTAATACAATCCCCAAGTCAAGGGATGTTTCCCAAGAGGAACCTATCTAAGTCATGTAGTGAGTGTGAGGTGAATTTTGGGCAAGACTTCTAGGTGTGGGGTCCTTGACATACAAGGGTTCGTATTTCCTCATTTGTGGGTGCCTTTGTATAGTCTATACTTGCTCTTGAGTTACCCAATATTTGTATGCCACCTTTTTCCAAACCCCTTTTTGCCATATTTCCAATCTCTGCTTTCATTTATAATTTGCATATTTGAGGGTCCCCCTTTAAGGGTTTCCAAGATTTAGCATTACTTTTGGGACCGGGGCGAGCACTGAATGAGTAGAGATCAAGTTGGATCGGATTTTGGTGGTCCTTATTTTCTATGTTCACTTTCTTTTTAGAAACATTTTCTTATTCTTTTATAGCAGTTGCAATCTACCTTTGGGCCGTCAACCCCTTCTTCCCATGAAATGAGGTGCAATCCCTTCTTGGGTCAATGAACCTGGAAACTCAAAAGACAAGGAAACGGAGGGGTAAAATGAAGGAAAGTGGTAAGTATGGAAGAGAATGGTATGATGACCCTTCAAAGAACAACCCAGTAGAAACCATTTTCCTAAGGGTGACCTACTTACTAGGAGACCATGTCACTCACCAAGGTGAAACTAGACAAAAGGTATTAATTCCAAGCAAACGTTTGAAAATCAAGAAAGGATTCTTTGCAACATTCTCAATTGCTTCAAGTATTAAAATGACACTTACCATGATATCGGACTTTTACCTCATGGATCAAGACCCATTGTCTTCTTGGACCAAGCAGATGCGGTGCATGTTGCCTCGTTGTTGATAATGAATGATGAGGCCCTCATGAAAAAGAAGGGCCCTCCGAGCTCTGTTGGTTAACATGACTCTCGTCACTCCATGTATGTTACCTGTGGGCCTTGAGACATGATCTCCTTAGTTACCCCTAGCCCGGAGGGGTAACATATGGCTCCCACTTGGGGACATGTGCTCACTGTAGGGCGCATGAGAACCTCAGCATATTCTGGTATGACATGTTCCTACACACTCAAGAAAAATGTCAGAGTGCCTATAGTGGCGCTATCACCCCTTCTTCATATGAGAAAAATTGATAACTACACAAAAACTTGAAAAGAAAATTTTTAGCATTTTATTCTAAAATATCAATATGAGCATGTGTTGGCTTGCAGTGGGCAGACCCAGGGTTAATCATCAAAATACCAACAAAACCATTAGGCATTGGCCCTTTCGGCATCACCTGCAGATCAAGTGAAGTCTCACCTGAGGCATCTAGAGGGGATGGAGGAACCAAGGTTCTGCAATAATGAGGGGAAGTGAGGCATTCAACATTTTTTACTAACCATCTACTCATGTGCAGAGTTTCAATTACTTAATAGTTACTTATCATGTGACGTACCCTGTGTGTGACATTCCTTTACTTGATATTCATTCAATTATCAGTTACTTAAGTGCGTGGAGTTATAGCATCATATATAAATAATACATTCATCATACTTAATATTTTGTCATCATTGCACCATAATAGTAAACATCATAACATGCAAACACACCACATCACAACACACAGGTTTAATGTGGTTCACCCAACTTGGAATACGTCCACAACGATTGGCTTCTTTTATTAGTCATTGATAATCATCTTACAACTGCACACTACACTACAAAATATGCAACAGTAACATTACTCAAACCTATCTAATCGTTATGTTGTAGTGTGAGCCTCACTCCTTAGTCATACCTCAAAACTTCTTGCTTCACTCAACTCAACTTACCCAAAAAGCACTAATAATTTCTCACTTGTCGAACCCTCCAAACTTCGAAACCTCTCTACCCAAAACCCATTACATATTTATACATCAAAATAGGGCTAGGCCCATTACAAAGTGGACAAAATTTTCGAAAAACTCAATGGTTTATAATCATTTTCTTCCTTTTGCATGGTGCTCCATTGCGCTTCCTTCTATCGCGCGCTTTGACTCCTTAAAGTCTACTCCCATTGTGTGCTCTGGTCAATCTTCTAATTGCCTTTTGTTCTTTGACTTATTCTAGCGCAGATCCCCAAACTTGTCCAAAATACCTATCCAACTGACCCCCAACACTCACATGTGGCTCGTCCCGAGCCACTCAAGCCTTCTTCTAGTGTGCCATTAATTGTTCAAAGGTATCCTTCATTGTCATGACCTTCTCCTTGAACTCTAGTTCCTTTTACAAAATTTGGTCAATTCTTTTTGTAGTGATCTGAGCCTGTATATTCTCAACACTTTCCTCAGTTGTTTGTTTGATTATCCCTTGAGTTATTGCTAAGGTTGATGTCACTCAGTATGCTTCGTCCTATAGTAATTATGTTTGTTCTACGTGAGCCTATTGCTTTTCCCTTAGCTTATTCATTTATGAATACAACTTTATGTTCTCATTCATTGTTGTTACCATCTCTGTTGGTTGTAATGTGCCCATCATTGCTTTGAATTTGTGTGCCTTTTCCTGCACAGCTTGGATCTTCTGGTTGATCTCTTGTTGCTCCTTGTCTTCACTTAGTTGTGTCCATACACCCATATTTTCTGTATAAAGTTGAGCACATTCTATTTCCAGAGTCTTTACACTTTCCACCATTGTTGTCACGATTTTCTCTCTTTTCTCCCTCTCTTCAGGTGGAGTTCTTGGTGTCATGCGTGCTTCAAGATCAACTATTCATGCGTAGAAGCCTTGAATGGCTTCACTTATCTTCATTACTTTTTCCTCTAATGGGGCCTCCATCTGTTTCTGAGCCTCTGGGAGTTCTTGGTATACCTTCTCGAATTCATGCTGCATTATTTCATCCTTCTATGTGGCCTCATCGTGCTCCTGCTTAACCTTGTTGTACTCCATCACCAATGCGACATTTTATGTGGTAACCTTAACCAATTCGCTCGATGAATTTTTTGCGCACGAGTGTATATCTTGTGTCGCGCTCATCTGTCATTCCTGCAATACTTCTATTGGCAATTACAATAGCACTAAGTCAATGTGAGCTAGTACCATTTCTTGTTCTTGCATCTATGTGGTGGGGAACTCTACTGCCCCTATCGCTAGCTTGATCAATCTTTGTTCTCCTATGACTTCTGAGAACTGAGAGATTGTTGGCCCTGTCTCCCTAGTATTTGTAGTACTTGTTGTTGGTTCCTCCTTTGTCTGTCACCCTGACACGATGTTTGTTGCTTCTAGTAGTTGGCATAGTTCATCCATGTGTTCCTGCATGCATATGTTCATCTCTTCATCTTGTCGTGTTGCACGTTGAAACTCATCATTTGTTACTTTTTTCACTCGATTGCCTATCTTCTCCATATATTCATTTTTCAAAGCCTAGATAGCCAGTTATTTAACGACTTTGCACTTTGTCCCTTCTGGCATGGATCTTCCTGTCTCTAGTTCTTTCCTCTTCCTCTCTATGCACGGCGTTGGTTATTGTGTTCTTTCGATGGTACCATTTCCTTTTTCCTGCATGTCTCCTTCTTCTTCATCCTCATCGGACTCGTGTATTTGCAGGTTTTGTTTCTCTTATGGACCTACTTCTGTTGGTGGAATATTTTAATCATCGTCCCAATCGACCATAATGTGGCCAACATCATATTCACTCAACTTGTATTGTGTTGGTAGCCATTGTCGATCTAGGTCCTTCTTTGCTTGTACATACATAAGGTGATGCCCTTCCTTAAAGCGCGCCATTGCCTTATATGCCTTGACCACCTGTGGTGGTATGTGCGGTGTCTTCTTGATGTTGTCCCTAATAGTTTCCTTGTAAATATAAAATGCAATATTGTTGTCCATTTGTCACACCTTATGTGTAGTATATCATAGATACTGATACCGCGCAACAAGACACGGATTCTGCCAGACTTCCAAAAATTGACTGTCATCTAGCTCCCTCCAAGACGATAGCGTTATTAAAATAAGTAACCAAGTATAATGAAACTTGGTCCCTTTATCCTGTGCTTCCTCACAATCAATCAAAAATTGGTTTAATAGGAATGTCGCCCAGTTCATATGGACACCTTCAACACATCTTTCAGTTGTCACTATGAATGTTGTTGGCACTTGATCTTTCCTGCACTTTCTTAACAATATACAGGATAAGGCTTGCATCACAAACCTTATCGTCGAGTCGCATATGCTTGCGACATCCAATCCACGTTGTCCATGGAATGTATGGAATTTCTCCTTCAATCTCTTAGCTAGAACTTTCTCATTCTTCTTATCGAAAAACAACAAACTTGGGTCCTCCCCCTGCGACGAAAGATCGGTAATACATACGATCAAATTTGTATCGATGGAAACTAGCCTGTTGAACCACATGTATCCCCCATGCACAAAACTTAGCAGCATCTTTATAAAAGCATTAATCTCCTGGCTTTGTCCAAAATCGGGTATATCAAAGAGGTTCATAGTTCTTGCCTTCTGCAACCCCATAGCCCACCTCTGCAACTCGATGACTATCATTTGCGTCTCGCAACTAATGTGCTTCTTCAAAATCTTGTTGGGTACTAACTCTAGAAACTTCTTCTCATCAGTGATGCCATGGTTGGCATACTTTAATGCATGTATCGGACCTAACATGTCCCATTCTACAATTAGTCCTTCTAGAATCGGTGGCTCCATGAGAATATACTTTGCGTCCTTCTATAAATTGGCATGTTTGGTTGATGGCTTTCTTGGCGGGATATAATCCCTAGGGAATATTGATGTTGAGGATGATGTCTCATGTGTCTCTTCCATTATAGGCATTGTTGTTGATTGACCACGCAATTTATTCGGTACTTACGCTGAATTTGTTGCCTCCTTAGGTGGTAACATCTTTCTCTACGACATTGGTCTCTACTTCCAACTGGTTCTGAAACTTTGGCTCTGTAATTCTTCTCTTTATGTGAATTCTAACTAACAATAACATTCACCCGTCGACCCTATGCTTGCTTTTATATTCATCGCCAGTTGTTAACTTCCCTTTGTGCCTAAACTTTATGTCCAATCCACTAGTGGGTTGCATTCATTACTTTCCTTAATGCTCCATCAACTCCATAACTTTGGCGATTTATCCGTTCGATTCTACAACCTGTCAAAATATTCTGGCCAATCTGCATTTATTATTACACGGTGCCACTACTTCGCCATTATGGTGGCTCTTTACTACACGTCCCATCATGGATTGTCTTAAATGCTCTTAGTTATCATCTGTGCAATCTCGTCTCTCTGTACGATCTCTTATTTATACGCAAACTTACTTCCTTCTTTTGTGCTCTCTTTTTCCTGCTTCTTTCTCTTCCACGACATTTCCCTGCTTTTCCTTAGCTTCCTGGACTCTTTAAATTTGTATTTCTTCCTTGAACCATTTTCTTTTCTTTTTCCTCTTTTACTTGTTTTTTCTTTCTTTTTTTGCCTTTTCTTTCTATAGTACACTACGATACAACTTATTCTGCGCAGCTCTGCTAGTGCCCGTAAGGACGATCGTCCCTATACAATTTCAACCGCTCACATTCACTAGTCCTTCCATGACTTGTCCATCCAATTGATCTAGTTGAACAACACCTACTTCAGTCACATATTTGATCACGTATAGCCCTAGCTAGTGCGTCTTGAACTGCCTGGGGTGTTGTAAGAAATTATTGTCATAGAGTAATATTAAATCTATTGTATTGAACTTCTTCTGCTTGTTGTGTCTACCATGCCATGCTTTTTCTTGTGCCTTCTATACTTGTTGATGGAACCCTGCAACAAATCGATCTTCTTATAATATCGGTAACTATGATAGTCTTTCTTCTACTGCGTCAGACTCCATAAGGTCTGACATCGCAGCAATGCGTAGACCTGGTACCAAAATTTCCATGGGCATGATTGCTTCCTAACCATATGCTAATCTAAAGGGTGTCTGACATGTCAACTTCTTGAATGTAGGTCTAGAATCCCATAGCACTACGGGAATCCTTAAGTCCCAATCGTCTAGTCCTACATTACAAACCTTTGTTAGTGCATTCCCCAATATATTATTGAAAGCCTCCATAGTTCCATTAGCTTGCGGGTGATATGGAGCATTCTTCTGATGTTGAATATGGAACTCTTTTATCAATGTTGCAATTGTCTTGTTCAAAAAGTGAGTCCCCTGATCACTCATAAGTACTTTAGGACACTGAAAACTTGTAACTACGTTCTCAAATAATAATCGTGTAGTTGTCTTCGCGCTGCAATCTGTAATTGGTTCTTCCTCTACCCATCTTGTTAAGTAGTCTATCACGGTAATTATGTACCCGGCTCATGTTATCATCACTGGTGGATTAATTGTTCATATAAAATCCACTGCCCATTTGTCAAATGCCTGCAAAGTGACTTGTAGATTCAAAGTAATTTCATCTCTTCATGATGGCCTTCCTACTCTCTGAAAATATTCACATATCTAACAATATTCCTTAGCATCCTTATGGAGGGTAGGCCACCATATCCCTGCATGCAATATCTTATGTGTTGTATCCTTTCGTGCATAATGACCTCCTGCAATTCCATCATGCGCCTCTGTTAGGATCATTGGTCTCTCATGTTCTAGCACACATCGTTGTAGTATCCCATAAATACATAACTTATATAAGGTTTTTGCAATCAATTGATAATTTTTTGCTTTAACAACTAGTTTATTATTATGTGCTAATGTCATGTCAGATGGAGCCACTCCTGTGCTCAAATTTTGGACAATTTCTGCAAAATGGTCATCTACCATTTGAATTGAGAATAAATGTGCATATGGTAAACTATTTTCTAGGTTCCATGTGTCGTCTCTTGTCAATATTCGAAAAAAATGTATTGGTCCTACATTTAGTTTACCTATATTCACAATAACTTCAAAGTCATACTCCTGGAACAACAATAACCATCGGAAGATTCTTCCCCCAATATTGGCTTGTTCACTAGATATCTGAGTGTAGAGTGGTCTTTATACATCTTGAAATGGGACCCCAACAAGTAGTGTATGAAATTTTGCAAGGCATAAACCATGTAAGGCCTTCCCTTTATGTCGTCATGTAATTCTTATCAGTAGTCAACAAATTCCTGCTAGCAAAAGAAATTGGATGGTCTAACTCTCCATCTCCTAGTTGGGCTAACACTGCGTCGAGTGTTGTCCACAATGTGTCCACATGAATCTGAAATGATTTCTTCCAATATAGGAACACTATAATGGGTGCAATTACTAACTTATGTTTCAATACGTCCAGCCCCTTCTGATAGTCTTCATTCCACTAAAACTTAGCTTCTTTCTTTAATAATTTTTCTATTGGAGTTGTAATATGTGCATAGCCTTTAATAAATTTCTTGTAATATCATGTATGACCCAAAGTAGTTCTCAATTGTTTCACTGATTCAGGCAGTGGAAAATTAACAATTACTGCTATCTTGGTAGGATCAACCAACAAATCTTTCTTGCATACCACATGACCTAACAATATCCCAAACAATGTGCAGAAAATACATTTCTTCAAATTTAATGAAATATGATATTGTCTACATCTATAAAGCATCAACCTTAGAGTTTGTATGTGATCTTTCAATAAACTAAACATAGTCCAATCATCTAAGTACACTTCAAGAAACTTATGAATAAACTCCCTAAAGGTTGTGACAACTACTCTAGAAAAAACGGCAGGTGCATTCTTTAACCCAAACAGCATAAATGTGTACTAGAAGCTCCCCCATTCTATCGCAAATGTCGTCTTATGTATGTCTTCTAGTGCAATATTTATCTAATGGTATCCTGAAAATCCATCGATGAAGGAGTAGGCATCCTGCCCTCCTACGTTTTCTAACACTTCATCTGTAAAGGGGGTCAGAAAAGGGTCATGTAAACATGCATTGTTCAACTTCCTTAGGTCTACCCAAATTCTAATACCCCCTTTTTTATTATCTTGAACAACCATTGGGCTTATCCATTTAGACTCTGTGATGGGCTCAATGATACCATCTTCTATTATTCTGTGAATCTTTGCCTTCACTTTTTTCTTGTACTTCAAATTCAATATGTAAGGTCTTTGTCTTACTGGCTTAGCATCTAGGTTTAATGGGATCTTCATTTCGCCTAATTCTCTGGCTATTCCATTCAGCTCTGAAAAGGTTGTTGGAAAGATATCTTGATACTTTCGCAATAGGTCTGCAATATTTTCCACAGTCTCATCATTCCAGTAATCAACAATATTTACGAACTTTGGTTTCTCCTTCGTGCCAATGTTCACTTTGTGCACTCTTAAGGGCTTCACGTATGCTTCAGTTCTGAGTTCTATACCTACTATGATGCACTCCCCTTCAGTCTTTGGTACTTGTACATTTATTGGGTCTTCTTCTTCTTTATCTTCTTCAGTAACATTATAACATTCTAATAGTTCATGGATTGTTGTGTATTCTTTGTGCGCACTACATGTAGGTACTATTTATATCTGACCTTCTTCCATAAAGAATTTACTTCTAATGACTTGAGGTGTTGCATCTACTAAAGGTGACTCAACTTCAAATTTAAATGTTACCTTAAAATTTTGGGTGAGCTCTTCCCAGTATGTTGTCCCTCGGCACACTTCTAGCTCCAAATACCAGTTCTTGGGAATTGTATCAAGTTTATGTATGAATATGTGCATCCATTCTTGCTTTGATATGTGTCTCCAATTTGTAATACATCGCACAACATGATCTGTTGGACTGCTCATTCATGTATACTTATGCATAATTTCTTCTACTCCAAATATGATCTGCATCATCCTTTTACAATGTTACCAATCCTCTATCCCTTCCTTGTGTGTTTCCCACCATCTCACTGGAGTTTCTCTCAGTGCAATGTCTAATGCAAATAATATTTGGTGTTCATGTATCTACAACTCAAATTCATTGACAAAACAACTTACCTCAGTTAATCCATCAAACTTGGGAATATCGCGTACCTTTTTTTTGATACAGCACAAACAATGAGTAATGCGAGCACATCTTTTGTTCGATACTTCATGCAACTGGTGTTGCCAGTATTTGATTCCTTCCTCTGAATCTGATGTGCAAGAGCTAATTCTTCTCCAACTAAGTGCACCATCTACAGTGGGATTGACGTACTCATCCATGCACATTGTCATGTTATACAAATTATCAATTTCCCTTCTCACGGGCTCCACATATCTTCTTGCCTCTGTGGGGTCTAATGGTGCAGTGGATTTTAAGCCTCCTCCTTCAAATATCATTTCCCTTTTCTTCAAGTTAATAATTTCTTGATTGTCAAAGGCCCAATCCAGTTCGAGCAATGCTAGATATGCTTGACTGTTGTCCACAATCTCAATGACCTCAAAGTCAACTACACTGTGCACTCCATCTAGGTTAACAGGTACTCCTACTATTCTTATGATCGGTATTATCTTATGTTGGTTGGCCAATCTCAACTGAACATTTGACCAAACTAGCTTTGGTTTCCCCATCATCTCCCACATCTGTATTGGAAGAACATTAACATCTGATCCTAAGTCCAAGTTGACATTATCGATGTCATACTCTCCTATCTGTGCACTTAATATGGACTCTTCTCTTGTTCTCTTCTTGCGCAATACTTGGTTTAGTACTCTCTGCGTCGTAGGTAATTATATGTCTTGTGTGTACTAATCAGTGATTTTCACAATGCATTCAACATTGTTTCATCCTTCATCAATTCTAAACAATTCTTTAGAAAATCCTTTAAAGTAATTACCTTTTCGACTGGCCTTTCTGGAATAGTGCGATCATAAACTGATGGAATATCATATAGCAGTGGTGTATTTTACATTGATGTTACCCAGTCCAGTCCTAGTATCTCCTTCCTTGCTTTCTGGTATGTCTCTTTCTCTTTCTGCGGATTAAATTCTGGTGTGGGATCAACAACTTTCCTTATCCAATTCTCAACTCCCTTACCCTTTTTTGCCACATCTGGTCCAATCCTCATTCCTCCTCATGTAACATTTGCTACTCTGGATTGATCATCATGCTACTCAGCTGGTATCATCTGTAGGTTCTGGTTCTAATTTTGGTTATGATTCTGATTCCCTCTTGCCTGCCACTTTGCTATCAGTTGAGGAGTATTATGTCACATGATCTAATGCTCTGAAATACGTGCACATTGTGCATGGATTCAAGCATTCTCTTGCTAAATTTCCTAGTTGATTGCAATTATAAAAAATTATCAGTCCTCTACCTCCTCAACCAAATCCTCCACATCCTCGACCTCTATCGAATCCTCCTTTTCCACCTTGGTTGAAACCTCTTGGAGTATTGTACTGTGGAACCCCTCCTTCTTTTGCGGCATTCTCTTCTTGGATTATGTACACATCTGAAGTTCTCTCTCCCATTAAGTCGAATGCACGAGAGTCTTTCTCATTGTGTCCTACAGATTTCCAAAAAACTACAGAACAATTGCCTTGGTGTACTCTGGTACTTTTGCAATAATGGAAAAGTAGTAGGATGATGTCCCTGTGTCTCTTATATATCGCAATACCCTACTCCTCCTACCAATGGGTTTGATGCTCTTGTGGCCATATACTGCGCAAATGTTGGACAAACTTCCTTTCAATGGCCTTCTATCTTACATGTAATACACCAAACATGTTAACGCTTTTCCTTTTCCATCGTTATCTCTGACAACTGAATTATTAGCACAGCCAACTGTGATTGTACGTGTGCCATACCTGCACCATCTCCTACATAAGATGCTTCCAACTGCATCGTGATTTCTAATGCTTCAGGCTGCGACATGACCTTCTATTGTGTTAACGAACAACGAATGTGCGGCAATAGACCTACAATAAACCATTCTCGATGTTATTTGTCAGGAATCTAAAATGTTAATTGACCCATCACATCTTTAAATCTCTCGTCATAATCCCAAACTATCTCATTATGTACTTGTTTAATATATTTCAGTTCTATGATATATTGAGATTCAGATTTCAACTTCTGAAACTCTTTTAATAACGTGTGTCCAATCTCTTCCAAAGTTCTTGATTGTCATGTTGGTGTAGTTGTCTGATACTTCATATGTTAATTTTAGAGTAGCTATTAAGTTTCTTTTCAATTTACAAGACAATAATAACATATGCAGGAACACTGAGAGAAACACAATCACAAGATACACAACATTTATCCTGGGAAACCCTCATGGGGGAGAAAACCCAGCAAAAAATTCCTTAAATAGATAGCCAATACAATGCCAAGACAATAAACCAAAACACTAGAGAATATCCAACACTGAGCAATGTGCCTCTCTCTTCCTTCTTCTGGCAACTAGAAACCGCTGCTTCCTTCAAACTTGTGCACTAGATGAGTGAGATGAGTGAGTGAGATAATGAGGCGCTAGCCTCTCTTATTTATATTAGCTGGAAGGCGCTAGGGAGGTGTCTCTTCACTGGGCGGGTCCAACCTCTTCACTTAGTGGCTAAAACCACTTTAATTAGGCCTGGGGGGCAACTTCTTAATTAGCATGATATAATTAGGGTTTGACCAATCCACAAAAGGGGATTGATCTAATTAATAATGACTCAATAATAAATAGAATACTCGTTGTAGTTACAATATTTCAACACTCCCCCTTAACAAGAAGGGTATTCTACAACATCATCGGGAGAGAGAGAGGGCAGCAACATCAACAGCATCTGGAACACTAACTGGCATATTTATAAATCATCGAAAGTTTTTCTCATCATCATTCACAGCATGGATATGGAGTAGCATCATCATCATCTCCATCAACATCAATTAGTATAACACTAATACATCATCATCATCAATAAAATCAACAACAACAACAACATCATCATCAAAGCACAAAGGTTGGAGCAACAACATCATCACAACATGAAGGATGGAGTAATAACATCATCACAGCACGAAGTTTGGAGCAAAAACAACATCATCATCATGGGGAAATAGAATGAGGCAGGTGTATCAACAACATTTTGTGGTATTCTAAAAGTCCCTAAGGAGCTGCCCAGGAATCATAATATTCCCTAGGATGTAAAATCCTAACGGAGCTACCACATGGTACTCTGACAAACCATCCTTACTGAACCTTTGGGATTTGCCCAGGAATCATAAGATTCCCTAGGATTATAAAAATTCTAGCGGAGCTACCACTACTAAACATAGTTAGCATATACATGCACAAGTACTCTGACAGACTATCCTTATCAGACCTTCGGGATTTATCCAGGGATGATCAATCCCCTAGGATATAAAATCCTAAGTGAGCTACCCTCTATTGGTCAGGATACCATAGTATCATCGGCATCATCCCCCCTTTCAAGGGAGGTCCTTTTAGACTATACCAAGCTTGTCTCGAAAGTTCTCAAACTTTACACGAGACAGGGGCTTGGTCAACACATATGCAACCTGCTCATATGTGCCAACATATTGGAGCTTTATGGATCCTTCTGCACCATATCACGAATGTAGTGATACCATATTTCGATGTGCTGCGACTTGTCATGGAACACAGATTTCTCTTTCATCTTTATGCAACTCTAGTTTTCACATAGAATCACAATTGCTTCCATCTCCAGATCAAATAGACATGTCAACAAATTCCAAAGCCATATGGCTTCACAACTGGCAGAATATGCAGCAATGTATTCCGCTTATGTTGTGTTGAGAGTAATAGTGGATTGCTTCCTACTCTTCCATGAAGTCATGGATGACCCTAGACTGAAACAACATCTTGAAGTGCTCTTTCTGTAAGAAACACTTCCAACCCAATCTGAATCGGTATAACCAATCAGTCTAAAGTCATGATCTCCATTATAACAGAGACCAAAGTCCAACGTACCCTGAAGGTATCTCATCACATGTTTTGCAGCAACAAGGTGAACACGCCTGGGCTCTACCAAATACTGACTCAAGGTGTTCAAAGTAACACATATATCTGGTCGGGTATTCGTCAGATACATCAAGCATCCAATGAATTGTCTATACAGCGTAGCATCAACCAAATATGACGAAGTATCAACTAGGAGCTTCAACTTTGTTTCCATGGGTGTATTCATGGATTTACACTCCAACATATCAAACCTCTTCAGTATTTCAACTGCATACTTCCCTTGGTTAAGGAAGATCTTCTTTGGGCTCTGCCAAACCTCAAGACCTAAGAAATAGTGCATTAGGCCTCGGTCTTTCATCTCAAATTCTGCAGTGAGATTCTTCTTACAATCAGTGATGATCTTTTCTTCTTCGGTCAAGAATAAGTCATCCACATACAACAACAATATAACTGGCTCATCATTCATAACCTTGAAGTAAAGGTTAGAGTCATCTTTACTCTTGGTAAATCCCAAGCTCGTCAGGAAACTATCAATTCTTCCATACCAAGCTCTAGGAGCTTGCTTCAATCTGTACAGAGCCTTCTTCAACCTGCATACATGAGTCTTTATGTCTTCAACTTCAAAACCTTGGGGTTGTTCTATATACACTTCTTCTTCAATGTTTATTTTCACATCCATCTGGTGTAACTTCCACTTCATTTTAGATGCAAGGGCTATGATGGTTCTAATAGAAGTGTATCTGGCTTCAGGAGCAAACGTCTCTTCATAATCAATGCCCTCATTTTGAGAAAAACCATGAGCTACAAACCTTTCTTTGTATTTCTCAATACTTTCATCAGCAGCATGTTTTATCTTGTATAGCCATTTGGAAGATACCACATCTTTGCTCTTCGGTCTGGGAACTATTTCCCATACATCATTCTTTATAATGGATTGGTATTCTTATGTCATGGCATCTACCCATTTTTTCTTCTAAATGGCTTCTTCAAAGCAAGTAGGCTCCTTCTCTATGAGACCACACATCAAATCCATATAACTGGAGAATGGCTCGGGTTTCTTAACTTGTCTCATGGTTCCTTCGGGGGCACCATACTTCTCTCCATATTGAATAAGTTATATTTCCCAAGATGGCTTTCTCTTGTGAGAGATTTTCATTTGGAGAGGTTCTTGAGATTCTATCATATCATGATCTTCATGAATCTCATCATTGGGGGGAACTGTGACTTACCTCACTAGTTATGCAACTCTAGGAGCTACAGGCTCTTCTTCATATACTTCTTCAAGCTGGCATCTCCTTGATTTCTTGAGAGTTGCATCTTCATCAAAGGTTACATCTCTGTTGATCTCAATATGATGGTAACCTGTTATGTAAATTCTGAAGGCCTTTGAGACCTCACAGTATCCAACAAATATTTCCTTCTTTCCTGAGGGTTTCAGCTTGGTTCTCTTCTCTTTTCATATGTGTACAAATATTGGACAACCAAATATCTTGAGATGGCTTACTTCTAGCTTCTTTCCGAAGAAAATTTCTTCGAGGGTTTTGAACCCAAGTGTACCATGGGATAATCTATTTTGTACATACATTGTTGTTCTTGTTGCTTCTTCCCATAAGTGCATTGGAAGATCTTGATCATGGATCATAGTCTTCATTGCTTCCATTATAGTTTTGTTCTTTCTTTCTACTACACCATTTTGTTGAGGATTGTAGGGAGTGATGAGCTCCCTCTTAATCCCGACATCTATGCAAAATCTTGAAAACTCTTTTGAGGTGTATTCTCCTCCATTATCTGACCCGAGTATCTTGATTTCTATTTCAGAGAGATTCTCTATCAAGGCTTTGAATTCCTTGAATTTCCCAAGCACTTCATCTTTTGATTTCGAGAAGTAAACCCAAGTCTTGCGAGAATAGTCATCAATAAATGATACATAGTATACACACCCACTAAGAGAGGTGGATGGCATTGGGCCACATACGTATGAGTGGATGAGCTCCAAGACTCATTCTACTTTACTATCTCTCTTCGGGAAAGGATTCTTGATGTTCTTTCCTTGTGCACATCACTTGCACACACCTTCATGGTCAACCTTGAAATCTGGTAGACCTGTCACTGCCTTGCTTAGATATCGTAAGGCCTTGTAGTTAATGTGAGATAGTCTTCTATGCAAAAATTCACACGGGCTCTCAGTGGAGTGAATCAAGGCTGCATCTAAGTGACCTTTTAATTTGTACAGGCCACCTTCTTCTGTTCCAATAACAATTGCATCTTTTATGGTTTTTCCTTTAGGCCACATAAGGACTTCTCAATCTATGAATGCAACCCTGAAACATTTCTTATCTAAATATGAGATAGAAAGTAAGTTCTTTGTCAAAACTAGTACATATAGTACATCCTTCATCTTCATTGGGGTCCCTGAATCAAGTTTGTAATTGGACTCTCCCACTCCTTTGATAGGGTACTGGTAATCATCTCCAAGTGTAACTTTCTGGGGAAAGTTCTTTTCTGTAAGGCTGGAGAGAATGTCTCTTTGACCTTTCATGTGCTTAGAAGCACCATTATCTATGAGCCAAGTGTCCTCACCATGTGACAATGATCCTGAGAGGGAAAAGATTAAGACATAGTCTTCAATCTTTTCTTTAATCATCATTGTGGGTGGCTCTTCATCTTCAACTGTGTGGGCATGGTGCCTTTTGTTTCTCTTATTGTATTCTTCTCTTCTAGTTGGACAATTCTTATCAATATGTCCCATCTTGTCACAATTGTAACATTGATATGATGAGAAATCCTTTTCTCTTCTTTGACCTTTCTGAAACTTCTGGAATCTCCTTGGAGGGTGAGATTCTTTATGAATGAATTTATTTGGGAAGCGAGACTCCTTATGTGGGTGGGTCTCCTTATTTAAGTGAGACCTTCTCTTTCCTCCTTTAGTATGAGTATCTAGAGCTTTATATTCATCCCTTAATAGTATTGCTTCTCAGTTAACTACTCTTTCTTCTTCTTGAACACATTCTTCCCAAAGACTGTCAAATTGTAGTTTCTCCTTTATGGCACAAATGATTTGGATGAATGAATCTGAAGTTCTTGTGAGAACACTAAGAGTTGTCATTATGAGTTCATATTCATCTAGGGTATCTCCAATTGCTTCTAGTTTTTCCTTGAATTGAGAGATTCTAGAGAAATATTCGTGAATTGTTTCTCCTTTCTGCATCTTTGTATTCTTTAGTTGAGTTCTCAAGTTCATCTTCTGGTTAATGTTTCATCCTTCATATAGTATGGTTAGGGAATCAAATATTTCTTTTGGGGTATTCTTAGATGCCACTTGAGGAATAAAGTGATCTTTGATAGAGTCTGCAATGATTATTTTGGCCCTAACCATGTCCTTCTGGTACTTTGCTTTAAGTGTAGCATCTGCGGGTTCTAGTACATTTTCTTTGATGAATCGTGCTAGGTAATTCTCTTCAAGAATGAGTGAAATCCTATACTTCCAAGCACGGAAGCTGTCCACACCTTCTAACTTTTCAACAATCTTGGTGCTTGCAGACATCTTGACCTGGAGCTGGAAAAATGACCAAAAAATGAAAGTGCTCAGAATTTAGATCTGAACTTACCAGGAGGTGTGCCTGGCTGAGGTGAGTAGCCTGGTCCAGTCAGTTTTCTAAAAATACAACTTTTACCCCTTGAAACTGAGCTTGCACAAATCTAGAATTGTACTTCTTGTACTAGTTCTAGTTTTCTGGTTTTCTGGTATTAGTGAAAACTAGGGTTTCACTTTTCGGGAGTTTTGTCCACTAAAAAAGTGCGCTCAATCTGCCAATGATTTTGTTGGGCTAGGGTGTACTTCCCTAGAAGTTTTTAGGCTGAAATTCCTCTTCAAAAAATATCCCTAATTTTCTTGTACGATAACAGTGACATTTTTGCTTATCCAGTGAAAGGTGCTCTCTTTAGCTTAGCTCTGAAACCATGTTAATTTTAGAGCAGAAACTTATCCTGGGAAACCCTCATGGGGGAGAAAACCCAGCAAAAACTTCCTTAATATAGATATCCAATACAATGCCAAGACAATAAACCAAAACACTAGAGAATATCCAACACTGAGCAATGTGCCTCTCTCTTCCTTCTTTCGGCAACTGGCAATTGCAGCTTCCTTCAAACTTGTGCACTAGATGAGTGAGTTGAGTGAGTGAGCTAATGAGGCGCTAGCCTCTCTTATTTATACTCGCTGGCAGGCGCTACGGAGGTGTCTCTTCACTCGGCAGGGCCGACCTCTTCACATAGTGGCCAAAACCACTTTAATTAGGCATGGGGGAGAACTTCTTAATTAGCATGATATAATTAGGGTTTTACCAATCCACAAAAGGGGATTTGGTCATTTACAAAGCCTGATATGATCAATCCACAAAAGGGGATTGATCTAATTAATAATGACTCAATAATAAATAGAATACTCTTTGCAATTAAAATATTTCAACATCATATACCATAGCAGTGCATGACCTCTGAACATCATGGCTAACTGCGCAATCTTTGTTGCCTCATCCTGGAAATTCTTCACAATCCATATCATGTCGCATACAAATAGATTTTTCTTAGGGTCCTCCAACCCCACTCCCTGAAATTATGGCATACTTAGTGTATGATCTATCCCTGCCATTGTACTCGGTGATGTTGACTGACTCTAGTTCACTGCGCTACTCCCACTATTCTGACTATTGTTCTCACTTCCTCCACTAACTACAATTTCTCTCGACAATGTTCTGGTTTCTTCTTCAAATCTAGGTGATGCACACGGGGTCGTGGGATCAACGTAGATTCCAATATGAGATGGACTTCCTTCTACTGTTAAATTGTGTTGAGGATCTTTTTCTTTCTCTTTCCTTTCTCTATATGGTGTGATATGAAGTACTACACAGCAGTCTATTTTCTCAAACACTCTATGTTTCTCTTCTCTCTCAGCCATAGTCTCCTTCTTACTATTTCTAAACCGTTTCCCACAACACAATACTCCAATCTCTTTGTCTGAGTCAATGTATTCCTCTCTCGACATCCTCATTCCATCTGATCCTTAATCATTCTTTCCACTCTCATACCATCCTCTAGTCATCCCCCAATCCCCCTATGGCCACGGAGGCTCCTAGAAATCAGACTCCATCTTCATGATATTCTTTTTGCACAACAACATTTTATCCAAGTAGATAGTGCACTCAAATATATTCCACACGGACCCTTGAAAAAGTCCCTCTCTGCAACACTATAAGACTAGGTACAATTTGTCACAAATTCTGTAAAGTAACGCCCTAGTATATTATTCAACCATAAATCAACTGCGTGAGAAACCTTATTACTTATTGTATTCAATTTTCTGATCAGATCAGGGGTCCAATTTCTCGGAGCCTTAGCTCTATATCTCCCAAAATTCTCCACTATCCTTTCTATCCATTTAGTCAAAATTATCGAAAATTCACCAAAGAAAATTTCATTAAGATATGTGAACACATACCTTTGCAACAATTGTACATCCCTGAGTCATGGGTTCCTATCCTGTTCTCTAGAAAATTCTTGTTTCTTCCTTTCTTTCCATTTGGTGATCTCCTCCTTATTCGGCCTCCAAAACATTCCCCTCAATTACAGTTCCTAGTCCCGCCAATGAAACCATTTGTTGGCTTGCAGTGGGAAGACCCAGGGTTAATCATCAAAATACCAACAAAACCCTTAGACATTGGCCCTTTCAGCATCACCTATAGAGAAAGTGAAGTCTCACCCAAGGCATCTAGAGGGGCTGCAGGAACCAATGTTCTGCAGTGATGAGGGGAAGTGAGGAATTCAACATTCCTTTACTAACCATCTACTCATGTGTGCAGTTTCCATTACTTAATAATTACTTATCATTTGGCATACCATGTGTGCGACATTCCTTTACTTGATATTCATTCAATTATCAGTTACTTCAGTGTGAGGCATTATAGTATCATATATAAATAACACATTTATCATACTTAATATTTATCATCATTGCACCATAACAATAAACATCATAACATGAAAACAAAACACATCACAACACACAGGTTCAACGTGGTTCACCCAACTTAGGCTACGTCCACAACAGTTGGCCTCTTTTATTAGTCATTTATAATCTTCTTACAGTTATGCACTGTGCTACAAAATATGCAATAGTAACATTACCCAAACCTGCCTAGTCATTCTGTTGTAGTGTGAGCCTCACTCCTCAGTCATACCTCAAAATTTCTTCCTTCACTCGACTCAACTTATCCAAAAATCACTAAGAATTTCTCCAATGTCGAACCCTCCAAACTTTGGAACCTTTCTACCCAAAACCCATTACATATTTATACATCAAAATAGGGTTAAGCTCGTTACCAAGTGGACAAAATGTCCAAAAAACTCAACGGTTTATAATTGTTTTCCACCTTTTGCGCACTGCTACGTCGCGCTTCCTTCTATCACGCACTTTGACTCCTTAAAGTATGCTCCCGTCATGCACTCTGATCCATCTTCTAATTGCCTTTTGTTCTTTGACTTATTCTGGCACAGATCCCAAAACTTATCCAAAATGCTTATCCAACAACATGCAATAGATACAAATATAACATAGCAATATGCAAATGATGTAGGAAAAGAACATGTAAATCATGAGCATGTATGCAAATCAAATCAATATGCAACTATACTATCATGAATTGCAAGATGCAAGATATATACAATGCCATGTAGGATGAAAATGCCTACCCTAACCTAACTACTCTAATATATGTTAGTTTTAATGTTAGGTATAATTATATAACCAGAAAAACCATCCTAGCATTGTATCAAAACATCTACCCCTGTGTTTCATCATGAACCAAAAAAAAGATAAGTTAAGCACAAATAGGTCATGAGCTAGAACATGTATTAAATCATAACTAATCATAAAGTCTAATTCATGGAAGAGGGATGGAGGGACAAAATATTGTAAGGAGGTGTTCCCATAAGAATGTGCAATACATCTCTAAACATAGTTGTAACAAGATAAAGACTCGGAAGGTTGGTTCAAAGACTATGAAGGTTGACTACCCTAGATCTTATCATTCCCTGAGGCCTGACAAGTGATGAATATGAATCTAGAGGATGATGGACAACTACTCAATGAAAGGTTGAAATATTGAGATGTCAAACTTCTTCTTAAAGCACTCAACCTACCCTTGAATTCTAAGGAAAAAAATTTCCTCAGAGACAACTTGGAACAAGGAACATGTTTCCCAGCTACATTCTTAGTGACATAGTGAGATAAAGGAAAAGGAGGAGGCCATAAAACTTCATCCTAATAATATTTACTCAGGCCAATCATGTCCTTACCTTCATTAAAGTCAGAGCACAATGGTGGTTCAAAATTTTCTTCATAGAATAAATCCAATTGCTCAAAAGAATATGTACCAAACCCCCCAGGGTATGACCAAAATTCATCACAAGAATGTTGTAAAAAATCATCCCTAGGTGGTTGGAACAAATCAGTAGTCATGTCGTCTTCTTGCTGCCATACATCAAGATCAGTAGTAATTACATATGGTCGTTGTAAAGGCAACAATTGGAAATGACCTTCAATATCATAAATGAGGTCTTCACCATGACCAATCACGTCCTATTTATGTTTCCCAACATGTATAAACTCATTAATATTATCAACCACGTGATCATATTGATTATAACATGAAGGGTCTAGTACATCCAAGGGTTCCTCTAACACTTTTTCATTTTCCAAATCATGAAATAAATCATCATCAAAAATTTGCAAAGGAAAATCACTCACTGCATTCTCTTCTCCTTATGCAGGAGATCGGATGGCTTCATCAAAAGGACGAACAAACATTGGCACTTCATCCTCATGGTTCATCTCTTCAGGCTCACGTTCTTCAATCAAGTCTTCGTTGTCTTCAGTAGAATCATGGGATTATTCTTGCTCCTCTCTAAGGGATCGGTAACCCTCTTCATAAATCTTTTCTTCTCTTACATCATGGAATTGTTGGAACAACATGTTAGGGTATTGTTTAGAGCCCCATATATTCAAGAAGGCCTCTTCAAATTGTTCCATGGTCTTGATGCTTTTATCAGGGAGACCATTATACCATATTCTAGCATCGTCATGAAGACTGGCTGAGAAAAGTTTCATCACCAAATCGTTAGCTTCATCATTTACAGGATGCAATTGAAAGAAAGCCAAAAAAATACTCATGTGTTATTCGACAGTAGTCTCACCATTACCGAAAAACATAGGCAACCATTTCATTTTGTACTCAAGAAGCATTCGTTGAGGGTACCATGGGATTTCACTCATGTCCAAGGGTCTGAAAATATCACTCGGATCCCATCTCGAAGAAGCTATGGGTAAAAAGGTTGGTTGCGATAATAATGTTCAGCATGGATTGTCATGCAGTGGAGTCCAAGGGAATCACCCTCAGTGGAGTCGAAGGGTAAGCTTGTGAGATAGGGGATTCGGGATAAGCTCACCAAAGATATGTCATTGAGGAAAACTAACTCGATTCACCCTGACAACGGGAACAAAATGTTATCATAGGATTTTTATTTATGCCAAATCCCCAACACTAGTCCCCAAATCCGCATAACTATAAGAAATCCTACCATTGTCACCTTAGTAAGAAATCCCCTTGTTTTAGTGATGGAAAAGATCCACCACAAGGGAGGCTTCCCTGGTGACCTCAAGGGATCAAAGTGGCAAGTTTATTAGCCAAGCCCACCACCCCCTCTCTTGATCACCTAAGTTATAGGTCTAATGTCTGTGAAATTGAGGAAGAAAAGGATGTCTCGAGTACCTTCCTAGAACAAGAAAAATTTACAACATATATATGATATTTCCAAATACCAATGTATAATATAAAACTCAAGAGACAATAGACAATGAAAGTTAATGATGGTTGATACAAAATTGCAAAAATACAAAAGTTTACAACAACAATTCTAGTTTTGTAATAGAAATAGGATAGAGAGATTAAAACTACATGAAACGAAAAGGAAAATTTAGCATGTATCCCAATAGATCAATATCCAAGTGTTCCAAACAACTTATGATTATGTTAGCTAGTTTTCAAAGTGAATTATGCAGCAAATTGTAGAAAATTAGATGGTTGTAGCAATGTTTTGCAACATCAACACTAAAATTAATGAATTAGCCTAAGTTAGAGTTAGAGAAATTAGTGGAAAGTCTTAGAGGATAAGATTTCAGTGTTGTTTGATCAAATTCCTTCATGAGAGAGAAATTGAACTAGTGCCTTTTGGGCTATGGAGTCTTTTATAACAACAATAGAATATAATTGGAGAATGATGATATCAATGTCTAAGAGAAAGGTCTTGAAATCTAAGGTGCTAGTACCTTAGGGCCTTATATTTCAAGAAGAGGTTGCTAAAGTGCAAACACTTTTGGGCTCTATCAACTCTTTCTTCCCTTCTTGGATTCTTCAATAATGTCACAACAAGTGTCTAGAATCAAACTCCTAAAGTGCTAGCACTTTAGGGCTTTAGGATTTTAACCTAGGTAGGATTTCCTCCACAAATTTATGGATGGAACAATCCTGTGATAGGAGGAAGAACCTTATGCTCCTCTCTTAGGGTTTTAACTAAGCAATAAATCTCTAAAATGAATAAGTAAATTCACAATAAAGCATTAATGACATGAAAATTGCAGAAATTTACTTACTTCACCAAGACAATGACAAGAGAAAACCCTAATTGTGGAAAAAGCCTCCAAAAATCAGCAAAGAGATATCCAAATGTGTCCTCCAAGGCCTAGTGCATAAGTAAAAGACCAATAACCGCCAAAAGGGAGAAAATTTCATACCACTTCTCACTCGTCTGAGAGAAAAGTGTGATCATAAAATGAGCCTTTGGTTAGCCATATTTATATGGGAAATCCTAACCATGAAAAGACTCAATTGAAAAGTCATGTCTTTTCACAATGGAGCCTACTTCTTAATTTTCCCCTTTTAATTTACAAAATTCAAATTTTACATAAGATAAAACCCTATAAGGGTGACGTCATGCCCTGAGGAGGTGACGTTGACCTATAGGAAGGTGAAGTTGAGGATGCAAGGTGGAACATTGGCCCTGTTAGTGCTAGAAGTTGTCCCTAGACTGCTATAGGGTCAAGCCTAGCACATCTTCGATTATTGCAATGATTTTATGAATAAATGTGTAATGGATTTGAAAAAGGTTGGAGGTTGCAGCAGTAAATGAAGAAAGATAATACCAATTCCTGATTGTAAATAAGTTCCGATCACACTCACTTAGTCAATGGTATCCAATTTAACAAAGTAGATAAAACCATAAGAATAAATAAGTATGCAAGTGCCCAATCTGCTCACTCACATAGGAAGTCCTGATCCTAAATGTCATTCAGAAACATAGAATAAGGTACTTAAAAACAAGTCTTGGAATGAGAAAGAAATCAGTGAATTCTTCACTACCTTATCAACATACAAGATAATTTCAATGCATTGCAAAGATAACATGTTTTACAAGTAAGAAAAGGAAGAAAGAGATTAGAGGAGAAAGTCTGCTTATCAAAAAGGTTGTAGCATTGAGTGAAAAATGAAAAAAGGTTCATGTTTTACAATCATGAAAAGAGTCTCAAACCTGCATCCCTGGTTTGTATTCCACCCTCTCGGGTCCCCCGCCTCCCTTGTGGTTTACAAGAATCAGACTTTTATAGACCTTTACAACTCATTGATAAGACTACCTCAATCTCTTGAGGAGATAAGGAAAAACAAATCATGGAATCTGGTCAACATTTCTAAAAACAGAGCATATCGAAATTTTCTTAGATTCGAGCCAGATAACAAGATATCAACTAATTGAATGAAGTCCCCTTGTTGAGCTGGGTCAATCTTTGTCATTGGTCATCAGGAGATAAGGCTTTTGACTAAGATCCTTTTCTTTGATATTCTTGCCTAAAAACTAGGGATTCAAAAATATGATTGAAAAATATGATCCACAAATTATGCCTGCATTTCTAAGATTGAAGATGTGGATCTGGATATGGTATGTTCTGCCACCTGTGAATATGTATTCCTGGGAATCCTGGATCTTCCTGATTTCCTTCTAACTGGAGACAAAATCATCTTAATGATTTGGTGCCAGAATCGATTAAATTGACTGTTGATCAGATCTTGAAATTGTTTCATGAATGTGACTGATATTGTGCCTAGATATCTGCAATCTGCCATCTGTCATTAATCTCTGAGATCCTATAATTACAAGGTACTCTGCCAGTGATTAGCCAGTTCAAACAGCATTAGAGATCAAATAAAATTCAACTACGAATTGCATAGCTTTTGGATCATAATTATTTTAAAATCTTCAATTGCCATATAGGCCTTGAGTCATTCATCTTTCAATCGAAAAGAAGTCCTCCTTTGAACTCTCCTTCAATATGAAAAAGACAGTCCTCTGCTATATATTGGAGTTTTAGATGTATTTGAAAATGTCTTTAAGTGATCTGGTAGCAACATTGTCATTCTGCCCATGTCTTCACTTTCGGCAGCTTGCACAGGTAAAACAGAGTTGAAATATGTTGTCGAAACTCATGGGATTCGGCAGCTAGCATCATACCTTTGAATTATAGTAAGCCACCGAAAGTATGGGCATGATATTCTGATTAACTTTTGTTGCAAACTGGGTATGCCAGATCCAAGAACCTGAACCAGAGGACCAATTGCTTGTTGAGTGATTATGTCCCTCTGCAAGTAATCTTCCAGAAATAAGTGAGAAAGAAGTTTTTTTGCCAGTTGTTGCCTGTGTTGCTTCCTGGCTGCCATACTCTGTCTTTGAAAGGAAAAACGTGACCCTTGTCTTTCCATATTTGGTTCATGCCTTTACATAAAAAATGTCAATCTTTCTATCGAGATTTAAGTTCTTCTGAGAAGATTATATGTGAATACAAATATATAGGCATTCATGAAATCTGAATCCTATAATCTGGAAAGCTGCACCAAACATCTCTGACGGGTTGGGTTCAAACTCAAACCACCAGATTCATCACTGTTAATTTTAATTGTACATCCTTCTCTCCACATTCTGCACATGCCAGCACAAGCCACAATTTTCCTTCACGCAGGTGATCTCAGTGCCACGGTGACCAATACGCCTCATACCCTCGTGGCGCCTTGTATACGTTTATATGACCTGGAATATTATTTAGTTCGCTGCGTAATTACTTGAACTTGGTGCTTGAATAAATGGGATCTCATGTGTATTTGAAAGGGAAACAACAACGACCAAAGGAATCTAAGCAACCACCTTGTTTTTACCAACTG
Organism: Picea mariana; assembly: GCA_032191745.1. Classification (NCBI taxonomy): domain Eukaryota; kingdom Viridiplantae; phylum Streptophyta; class Pinopsida; order Pinales; family Pinaceae; genus Picea; species Picea mariana. The sequence continues at coordinate 232,481 of JASDQU010244491.1, forward strand.
CAGACATAGCCATCTTCCCCACATCTGTTGATCTGGGCGTTTTCCCTTTCTATAGCGTCTCTTCGAAGAGATTCTCCCTCTATGATTTCCTCTATTGAAAATTCCTCTCTAATCACTCGGCCTCGGAAGCACTTTCATTATTATTTAACATCTAGATGCTCTGAAACAAAACCCCAATATGCTAATGCTTTGGAATGACTCAGATACGCCAATAACATGCTAGACTAATTATTAAGTCTGTAAAAGAAAACCGAGAGCGTATAACTTGACCATATAAGCCAAAATTGGCTTTATAATACCTTTGTTTATTTTTCCAGAAAACTACCTTTTAATCCACAGTCAATGATCCTTACTTAATATCAGCTTTAAACACATTTTACTAGTACAAAGGCCAATTTATCTTGATGAAGTGGAATCAGGGCATAATAACACTGTAAAGGCGTATGGAACAAGGACTTCCACCCTTCTTATACCTCCCTCCAACGAGGCAAGTTAAAATCTCAGTACTACTTCTGGCATATACGATATCGGTGCTTAGGAACAACACTTCTCGGTGCTACAGGAATAACCCCATTCCTGCAACAAGGAGAAAATTGAAAATTTAGTATCTGGATACTAACATTGGCTCCTTCTGGGGGATGATTCTCTCCCTATAAGGCATCAAGAACAAGCAGACCATTGTGCCTTTTCCTCTGTGTATCTGTGCAACGCAGCCTGCAAACTTTTGTCTCTGCAATCATCCACATTAATGTTATGCCTAGTCCATTGGGTTATGGAGTCAGTCAATATCATTTCAACTCTGGCCCCAAACTCCTGCAACTTATTCAAACTCTAACAAAATGTTGAAACCAAACTTTATGTTGCAAACTATTAGATTGAAAAGAATCTCATGCTTGATGGCGAGTGTATTCTTCTATCTATTCCCACTTCTAACCAATAAAAATTGCATGTGACATCATGCTTCCAATGAAGCCATGATAACATCAAACCATTTATCAGAGCTCTTTCAACACAGATGAAAATCAGAGAAGAAATCATTACGTGTAACAGAAGTTTAGTTTGTAACACATAACTACAATCATCATCTGATTTAATTCCAAAAATAGCAAGGCTGAAAACTTATGAGAAGCATGACTCCATATAAATAGCTATCAGATCATAGAAGAAAGAAGTAGATTGATAACCAAACATGGTTACCTTTGCTTTTTGCTCGATGTTTACTTCAACTTCTAACGTATGGCTGCCATAATCTGGTTCCGACTGTTCATGACTAATGGGCAAAATGTTTTCATAAATCTGTTGATTAGCTTTTGTCACCATAAATATAGTAGGTTGTTGATAACCTTCCACAATTCCGTTATGTTTATCAGGTTCGTCAACAACAATATGCTGAAGAAACACTTGTTCCTTATACTCATCATAAACATGAGCTTTTCCATCCAAATCAAAAACTGCAGGTGCATCAAGAACAAGATCAAATGCATCTACAGCTATGCAATCATCTTTCCTATCATCAATGATATTTTGATGATCTTCCTCAACAACATAATTTTTGTCCTTACCATCAGAAGAAAAATTTTCTTTATGCTGAATATGCTTCTCAAATATATCACAGCAATTTTCAAAAAGACTTTCAGCTGAAAATTTTACTTTACAAAATATATTGAAAGCATCATGAAAACTTGTCAATGAGTTAATACTTGAAGTTGGAAGAGATATGCACCAGTCAAGGGCTGCTCCCTTCAATGAGTATCTAAAAAACTTGATCTTGACATCCTCATGCACAATCTGACGTTCATGAATAAACTCATAAAAATCTAGGAGATGCTCAGCCGGAACCTCCCAATCTTCACCTTTAAATGTAGGAAGGGTACCTTCCCATTCAGCTCTGCTAAGAATTGGGTTTGGAAAACCAATGACACCTGAAAAATCATAAAAAGCAAACCTTTGAGCCAAAATGGCTTCCATGCTTGGATCCAGTGGAGTCGCCTATTAATCTTTAGACAATGGAGTCACCATGGTGAAAGATCTGCAGTCAAGCACATGTCCTCTTCTTGTTCACCATCAAGAAGTGGATCTGATCGTCGTCGTTCTCCCAGGGAAGATTTCTTCGCTGCTTCATCCCCAGCAACGGCACCAAAAGATGTTAGTGCTAGAAGTTGTCCCTAGACTGCTATAGGGTCAAGCCTAGCACATCTTCGATTATTGCAATGATTTTATGAATAAATGTGTATTGGATTTGAAAAAGGTTGGAGGTTGCAGCAGTAAATGAAGAAAGATAATACCAATTCTTGATTGTAAATAAGTTCCGATCACACTCACTTAGTCAATGGTATCCAATTTAACAAAGCAGATAAAACCATAAGAATAAAGAAGTATGCAAGTGTCCAATCTGTTCACTCACATAGGAAGATTCATGATCCTAAATGTCATTCAGAAACATAGAATAAGGTACTTAAAAACAAGTCTTGGAATGAGAAAGAAATCAGTGAATTCTTCACTGCCTTATCAACATACAAGATAATTTCAATGCATTGCAAAGATAACATGTTTTACAAGTAAGAAAAGGAAGATGCCTTATCAACATACAAGATAATTTCAATGCATTGCAAAGATAACATGTTTTACAAGTAAGAAAAGGAAGAAAGAGCTTAGAGAAGAAAGTATGCTTATCAAAAAGGTTGTAGCATTGAGTGCAAAATGAAAAAAGGTTCATGTTTTACAATCATGAAAAGAGTCTTAGTCATGCGTCCCTGGTCTGTATTCCACCCTCTCGGGTCCCCCGCCTCCCTTCTGGTTTACAAGAATCAGGATTTTATAGCCCTTTACAACTCATTGATAAGACTACCTCAATCTCTCGAGGAGATAAGGAAAAACAAATCATGGAATCCGGTCAACATTTCTAAAAACAGAGCATATCGAAATTTTCTTAGATTCGAGCCAGATAACAAGATATCAACTAATTGAATGAAATCCCCTTGTTGAGTTGGGTCAATCTTTGTCATTGGTCATCAAGAGATAAGGCTTTTGACTAAGATCATTTTCTTTGATATGCTTTCCTAAAAACTAGGGATTCAAAAATATGATTGAAAAATTTGATCCACAAATTATTCCTGCATTTCTGAGATTGAAGATGTGGATCTGGAAATGGTATGTTCTGCCACCTATGAATATGTATTTCTGGGAATCCTGGATCTGCTTGATTTCCTTCTAACTAGAGACTAAATCATCTTAATGATTTGGTGCCAGAATCAATTAAATTGACTGTTGATCAGATCTTGAAATTGTTTCATGAATGTGACTGATATTGTGCCTGGATATCTGCAATCTGCCATCTGTCATTAATCTCTAAGATCCTATAATTACAAGGTACTCTACCAGCGATTAGCCAGTTCAAATAGCATTAGAGATCAAATAAAATTCAACTACGAATTGCATAGCTTTTGGATCATAATTATTTTAAAATCTTCAATTGCCATATAGGCCTTGAGTCATTCATCTTTCAATCGAAAAGAAGTCCTCTTTTGAACTCTCCTTCAATATGAAAAAGACATTCCTCTGCTATATATTGGAGTTTTAGATGTATTTGAAAATGTCTTTAAGTGATCTGGTAGAAACATTGTCATTCTGCCCATGTCTACACTTCCGGGAGCTTGCACAGGTAAAACAGAGTCGAAATATGTTGTCGAAACTCATGGGATTCGGCAGCTAGCATCATACCTTTGAATTATAGTAAGCCACCGAAAGTTTGGGCATGATATTCTGATTAACTTTTGTTGCAAACTAGGTATGCCAGATCCAAGAACCTGAACCAGAGTTCACTCGTCATCACAAGCCCAGCGACCCATGGAATGAAATTAAGTATGTTCCCCCATATTCACTCGATATGGGTAGTAGTAGCCCCATCGAACCAACATACGTGAGAGATTGAGTTCACCAAAGAAAGTCACACGGATAGAGAACTGATTGCTGCTGCTGGCCGTATCGGAGCGGCCAGAGGGCACACGGATGATGTAGCCCCCAGTATGAGGTGCACCCATTCAACAAACTCACCCATTGCATGTTGAGTGATTATGTCCCTCTGCAAGTAATCTTCCAGAAATAAGTGAGAAAGAAGTTTTTTCGCCAGTTGTTGTCTGTGTTGCTTCTTGGCTGCCATACTCTGTCTTTGAAAGGAAAAATGTGACCCTTGTCTTTCCATATTTGGTTCATGCCTTTACATAAAAAATGTCAATCTTTCTATCGAGATTTAAGTTCTTCTAAGAAGATTATATGTGAATACAAATATATAGGCATTCATGAAATCTGAATCCTATAATCTGGAAAGTTGCACCAAACATCTCTAACGAGTTGGGTTCAAACTCAAACCACCAGATTCATCGCTGTTAATTTTAATTGTACATCCTTCTCTCCACATTCTGCACATGCCATCACAAGCCACAATTTTCCTTCACGCAGGTGATCTCAGTGCCACGGTGACCAATACGCCTCATACCCTTGTGGGGCCTTGTATAAGTTTATGTGACCTGGAATATTATTTAGTGCGCTGCGTAATTACTTGAACTCGATGCTTGAATAAATGGGATCTCGTCTGTATTTGAAAGGGCAACAACAACGACCAAAGGAATCTAAGCAACCACCTTGTTTTTACCAGCTGCAGACATAGCCATCTGCCCCACATCTGTTGATCTGGGCGTTTTCCCTTTCTATAGCATCTTTTCGAAGAGATTCTCCCTCTATGATTTCCTCTGTTGAAAATTCCTCTCTAATCACTCGACCTCATAAGCACTTTCATTATTATTTAACATCTGGATGCTCTGAAACAAAACCCCAATATGTTAATGCTTTGGAATGACCCAGATACTTGGCGTTGTTCTAACACCTGGTATTGAATGTTTTGTGCTCCCAATCGATATCTTAATCTCAGAGTTTAGTATACCCAATACTTGGCATTCGACCGTCTTATGGCGATCCTGGTGGTGCTCTCAAACTTGACACTTTGTTCCTTGCTATAGGCTCTTGATGCTTGGATTCTTGTTGACTGGTGTTCGGTGATGTTGTGGCTAACCCGTGTTGTGTTTGATGACAGGTACTGGAGATTGGCTCCCAGCCAATAACTTGCTAGACTAATTATTAAGTCTGTAAAAGAAAACCGAGAGCATATAACTTGACCATATAAGCCAAAATTGGCTTTATAATACCTTTGTTTATTTTTCCAGAAAACTACCTTTTAATCCACACTCAATGATCCTTACTTAATATCAGTTTTAAACACATTTTACTAGTACAAAGGCCAATTTATCTTGATGAAGTGGAATCAGGGCATAATAACATTGTAAAGGCATATGGAACAAGGACTTCCACCCTTCTTATATCTCTCTCCAATGAGGCAAGTTAAAAGCTCAGTACTACTTCTGGCATATACAATACCGGTGCTCAGGAACAACACTTCTCGGTGCTACGGGAATAACCCCATTCCTGCAACAAGGAGAAAATTGAAAATTTAGTATCTGGATACTAAAAGGCCCTCCCAAGGCCATGCATCAATCCATCTAGTGCCAAAGTGCTATGCCAAATGTCCTCCATCAAACCATCTATGGAACCATCTCCATCAATCCCTAGCCCTCCAAGGGTGACATAATGGGCTAAGAAAGTGACATCTAGGCCTCCAAATGCCAATGTACAAGTGGAAAATGGTGGGATCTCATCATCTATTCATGTCAAGGTGCCTCCAAAGGAAACTCCCTCTATCCTCAAGGTGCAACGTCCATCATCTCATGTGCCCCAGATGTGGGGTCTAGCATCCATCATTGGGATCTAAAGCCCTCATGGATGTCCGAACAAAGTCATCTCCCCATGAATACATGTTCACCGAGCAAGGTCCTGCAAAGACAAATAGATGCACCCTCAGAGGGTTCACAAGACACAAGAATCATGCCAAGTAAGCCATATCTAATACAAGAACCACCCAAACATGTGCATCGAACCCCCCTTTTCAAATTAAACAAATGCTCAAAGACCTTATAAATTTTGCCTAATTTAGGTATGGAAGGGGATTCATGGTGCCCAATTGGGTAATCCAATACCCAATTCAAGGGATGTTTCCCAAGAGGAACCTATCTAAGTCATGTAGTGAGTGTGAGGTGGATTTTGGGCAAGACTTTCTAGGTGTGGGGTCCTTGACATACAAGGGTTTGTATTGTCTCATTTATGGGTGCCTTTGTAGAGGGTGCACTTTCTCTTGAGTTACCCATTATTTTCATTCCACCTTTTTCCAAACCCTTTTTTTCCATCTTTCCAATCCCTGCTGTCATTTATAATCTGTAAATTTGAGGGTTCCCCTTTAAGGGTTTCCAATCTTTAGCATTACGATTGGGATCGGGGCGAACACTGAATGAGTAGAGATCAAGTTGGTATGGATTTTGGTGGTACTTATTTTCTATGTTCACTTTGTTTTTAGCATCATTTTCTTATTATTTTATAGCAACTGCAACTACCTCCGACTCGTCAACCCTTTTTCCCATGAAATGAGGTACAATCCCTTATTGGGTCAATGAACCTGGAAACCCAAAAGACAAGGAAACGAACGGGTAGAATGATGAAAAGTGGTAAGTATGTATAGGAATGGTACGATGACCCTTAAAAGAACCACCCAATAGAAACCATTTTCCCAAGGGTAACCTACTTACTAGGAGACCATGTCACTCACCAAGGTGAAACTAGACAAAAGATATAAATTCGAAGCAAAAATTTGAAAATCAAGAAAGGATTCTTTGCAACATGCTCAAATGTTTCAAGTATTAAAATGACACTTACCATGATACCGGACTTGTTACCTTATGGAGAAAGACTCATTGTCTTCTTAGACCAAGCCAATGTGGTGGACATTGCTTCACTAATGATGATGAATGATGAAGCGCTCATGAAAAAGAGGGGCCCTGCGAGCTCTGTTGGTTAATATGACTCTCAAAACTCCATGTCTGCTACATGTGGACCTTGAGACATGATATCCTTAGTTACCCCTATCCTAGGGCGGTAACAAGGCTCATTAAATTTAATTATGTCTTTGTGAGATTGAGGCGGTCCACTAAGGAAACATTATTTTTTCACTTTTTCATCTTTGATATATGGAACATACCTTAGCAGTTCCAGAAATTTACTTTCATATTCATCCATGGTTGATTGACCCAATTTCATGTACTCCACTAAGGAAATGTTGAATTTTCACTTTTTCATCATTAAAGTTAGTTGTATCATGGCTTGAAGAATTTGATGTAGTAAATGTATCATCATTGGAGGCTTGAGTCTTAATACTATGAGATATCTTCCTTGAAGGAATTTTACCGGTGTTATTTGATATATGTCCTTGATGAATGTTTTACTGAATCTTAGTCAATCTTTGTAATAAAGAAACATTCATTTCATTATGTTCCTCTTGATTTTTGATAATATTCTCATTATTTTCTCTAAAACTCTAAAGTTCCACCCTTAAAATTCTCATAGCCTCTACCATGTCTGGAGAAGTCTCCACATCTCTCCTTTCATTATTTGCATATTCATGGATGTGTGGTGAATCTTCCATGGTCTCGGTGTGTGTGTGTGTGTGAGAAAACAAGTCAAGGTAGGTTGTTAAGTTTTCAAGAACATAATACTGACATCATTTCCATTCATACCTTGATCCCATACAGCCCCAAGTGTTGTAACCGAGCTCTGATACCAATTGTAACATTCCCATAAACTTTCAATCTTTCTTTCTTTCTTTCTTTTCTTTTAGTGGGGGGGGCAGTGAAATATAAAATTTACGCTGCCTCAACTAATTGTCATTTGGCATGGGCACCTAGTCATATGAAATAATGCTTTGTAGACAATATAATTTGTATGCGTACATGTTTGCTTTTCTCACACAATATATTAACACATTTCCCTTTCTAAAAAACATGTTTTAGATCATCCAAAAGAAAATGCCCTTCCATAATAATAAGGCCACTTAAAAACATTACCAATCCCCTAAGGACAGAAGACAAAATATAGTCGAAAAGACAGTTCCATGAACAACGAAGTGCCTTTTTAATAAATTAGTTGGACATGAACCAAAATCTGAATGTTTCAGTTGTTGTAATCAAAGGACTTATTCAATATTAAGTTTTTGGATATCAATTTATCTAATTCTGGATTATGCACAAAAATGCTAGTAGTGCTAGATTTTAAACTCACTAACCAAATCCAAGATTTAAGCTACACATGTTAAATATGTCTATTCAAGCATATATTAATATATTATAAATAAAAAATAATTTAAGAAAAATGTAATTTTGATATGTACAATATAGGAATTCAAAATAGGGTATTACAAAGAGGAGATATGTCAATTAGTAAACATGCTCACAAAGTGATTCCAACCGTTGTCATATTTTGGATAGTCAATCCTCCTTTTTCCCTCATTTATTCATGTACTACATATAGCAAAGTTGTATATTCATAATTTCTTGGATAGTGATGTACCCTATTATACTATTGACTATGTTTGATAGAGTGAGTTTGATGTGCATTATCCCAAAATGTGCACTACCCTTTAGAGGTCAAATGACATATTAATGCAGTTGAAGCAAAAAGAGAGTGCTTGTATCAATGGACCAAATGCAAGGGAAGGTCTTCTAGATGGATACAATTGGGCTCTTTTAGAATCAATATATATAAACCAAAATTCTTGTAACTGTGTTATTATTGAATCACCATTCCTTATCCTTGTTGAAAGACTTGGCAATCAAAATTCCACAATACATTTATGCCAGTTTGTGGTAAGTACTTTATCTACAATATGAATTGATTCAATCATCTTAAATAATAGTTATCCATATAAACATTTGTGATACAAACTAGATTCATAAGAAAAACAATTATGTGAAACTATTGCGTCCACTGGCTTGAGATCTACCTTTGACAATATCCATCTTTCTCAAACTCTAAGGGATTATCGAGAATTTAAGAGCCTAGACCAAGGGATTTGGGAGAATCTAAGTACCCATGAAATTTTTTTTCCTTCATTCTCTACTATGTGTTGAAGACCCAATTTATCACCAATCTCAAATCATTGTGGTCTTATCAAAGTACTCTATCAACAGGAAAAGTAGTTTCATATGTTAAGTGGACAGACTGTTTAAATACATATTAGCACTAAAAAAGGAAGTCTTCAATAGCGTCAATGGAGCTTTGATTCCTAGAGAAAACCATTCATAATACAAATCCCAGATCTTTGCCTAGATGGGATGCACCAAAAGAAATCCTTCTAACTTTCAGGTTTGACTACAACCCATCAAAAATCATCATGGGACAAAACCCAACATAACCATCTAAGGACTTGCAACAAATATTCTTGACATTGACACATTGAAAAAGATTATGTAGAGAACAAAAGTGTGGTAAAGGATGGTGATAACAAGAGCATCCTACTTGCACTCTTATAAAAACAAATATTGGCACACAAAATATGAAGATTGACAAATACTAAATGTACACCAAGTTGGATCCATTAGACACATAAAGACTCTATGCATAACATGAAAATTAGTTGATTATATGTTGTTCGACATTCCAGAGAGTGTAGATATTTATTTAAAACATCATAAGGTGAGATAGCAACCATTTCAATATAATCAACAACTAGAAAAATCCACCAGCTAAAAATTGGGGCAGCCAAAGGGAACCCAAGAGAGGTGGAAGAAAGAGCAGCAAAATAAAGAACCATGAAAGTCTAATCTATAATATTTTTACTTGATATTTGCATGAAGGCACCAACAATATGGATGACGGTCAAAGCCTCACTAGAGGAAATTTTGGCCTAAAATGGGCCTCCTAAGGAAAATATAAAATAATAAAATCATATGCCACATCACACTAAGTTAGAGGTGTATCTAGTGAAGGTTTATCTATATTTCTCCATTAATGATGTTTGTCATGTAAGCTGGGTTAATATAGAGTTAAGAGGTGAGAGTTAAAAATAATAATGAGAATTTTAAATTTTGGTGCACATATAATAAATGATAATTATGATTTATTGTACATATACAAGAAATGATAATTGGTAGTGGATAAAAGATAACTTACATACAGTAAATATAGTATTTTTATTTTTGAAATTTATATCATCTTAAATTTATTATGTTGCAAAAATATTTTTTAATATCTAATAATAAATTTTAATTTAAATAATATATTAAAATTTAGTCAATAATAATTAAAAAATCTAATTTAAATAATGATGTAAATAAAATAATATTTCAATATTATTGCTATTATTATTATCATTTTTATTATTATAATTGTAAGTTAGAACTTATATTACCTTCAGTAAATAGAGTGTCAAGTACATATCATTCAACCCGGTGCTAAGACTACCAAAAATGGAAACCAATGCCAGCACCAGGTCATATAAAGCATTGAATGTCTGCCCTGGGGGGCCAAACATAGATGTCTAAAATTGCCAGATTGGCTACATAACAACCTAGGATTTAAAACATAACTATGAACTATTGAAATTGTAATTAAGAGGTGAGCAAAAAGCATTGCATAGGAATGGAATTAAACACCAGATTGACCACTACCGCCATCACCTCGAGGCTGAACATGCCCAGTTGGAGCGCACTCACACTGACAATGGAATACAAGACAAGAATGACAAGGTTGTTGGCCAAAAATCTAGGCGAGGAGGTCAGCAAGTCGGCGGTCCATCATCTCCTGGTGGAAATGTTGCTCTGCAATATCCTTGCGAAGATCGAAGATCAATGGGAGCTGGTCTTCAGAAAACCGAGGCAGAGAATTCTCCTCATTCATTCTGCTAGAGTGGTCCACTGGAACCTGTGAGTTTCTTCTTGTTGCAATGTTGCGAGCCAAAATATTTGGAGCATCTGTTTGAGAACTTCTTGTTGAACGCGAGGCTAGAGCTGCTAAATTTTATTGAACTTGTTCAGGTGGAATTTCCTCTTCCACAATGGCATATCCCCAAACCTCCTCATCTTGTCAGTTAGACATGGGGGGAGAGTAAAGCGGAGAAGAAGTTGAGAGACTGGACAAGGGAAGAGGTGAAGAGCGATGACCAACAGAACCATCACAAGATCTCGATCCCCTGCAGGGTTTACCTTGCTCATGAGGCATAGCACTAAGAGAGGGAGGAAAGAACCAGAAGGGTGGATGAAAAAGACTGAAAGCGGCCAAGAGACTGAAGAAAGTGAAGAAGAGATGGGTAGCAATGGATTCAAGATTTCCTTTTGAACAACAAATCGTTGACTTTACACTAGACAATGAAAGAAATCTAAATGTATGTTTTTCTTTGATTTTTCACAGTTAGATTTCCTTTTGAACAACAAAAAATAAAAGATTTTGATTTTTTAGGGTTTTTTGGTTGGTTGATGGATAAAGGACAAGCGCCTTTTTATCCAATTAGGGATTATGGGGTCAAGAAGTATGCCCCTCTAATAATTGGTCACTCACATCTTAAAGATTAGAGTAAGATATTAGAAGCCTAGGGTAAATCAATCCCTTATCTAATCAAGACAAGATATGAAGACAAAAGTACCTATGAGAAGGGATTCCTCACAGTAAAAACCTTCACCAACAAGATCAATTTTGGCTTGAATAAAATACCTAAAAGCCTTGCCAAGAAACCAAATGAAAGACAAGACAACAGATTGAGCACTTACATAACCAAGCAAAGGAAGATGGAAGAGAAAAAAACCTAGACTTCCTTCTTCCAAGTAGTTAATTAATTCCTCAAATGGATCAATCTTGCTAGTTAGTAGAAGCCTTGAAACAATCACACTTATCTTTGATGCACTCCAAGAGAGAGATCCAAGAATTGACAACAAAATCTCAAGAGGTAGATCTTCTATTAATTGTATTCAAACTGATATCCAACAATTCATGACAATTTGGAATGAGAGGAGAGGTTCTATTTACATAAGAGTCTTCTACATCCTTCTCATTCTTTATTAATTCTTTCTCCATAAAATTAGCCTAGCAGAACTACAAAAGAATACTTGGCATCCACACAAACAAGAAGACTAAGTCAAAACAAGTAAAACATGCCACATGTAAATAAGATCCTCATGAGAAGGGAGGTTGTTCCATAGAAGAGGGGTCGATTTTCTTCATCATCTCAATGTTCTAAGGAATATGTGTTGTTAAGGTGTCAAAACATGGTGCAGTAGCATCCCAAGCAAGAAAAGGTCCAACGTCTAGCCTCATAATGTGGAACACCCTCATGGAAGGAGTAAGAAAGGCCTCAAAAGGTGGATGTCCCGTCAAATAATGCTCATAAACCCTTGAAATATGTCTCCAAGGCATGACCATGTCCATATATAATTTCAAGGAATCTCCATGAAGTATGGAATTGACCGTTCAAGTCAAAAAAAATTGGTGATAAAAGCCCCTAATGACTAGTATGACATCCAAAAGAGTGGATTGACCCTCAAATCATGCATAAAACAACTCAAAAAGTGATGAAATATGAGGGTGTTCTAGAATATTCAACGTGGCATGTGTATAGGATGTCCATGCATGCATAAATATCCCATATGTGCCTTCAAGGATGTGACCAATACCTTGGGATATGTGTACTACCTCAAGAACTGTGAAACTTCTGGAAGAAATGTGAAACTAAGGTAGCATTTGCAGAAACATCTTTGATAGTAGATGGTCAAGGTGTGATGATTACATAAGATAGGGATCCATTCTTAGGCATAAAAGAAGTGTGTTATACATAGGTGTGACGACCTTTACAAAAAGAGAAACATGTTTACATCATATTGAAATGAATGGGAGAGACTAGTAGCTCCCCTAGATCATGCATCCTAGTAAATCCACCCCAAGATGGTCGCATACCAACCGAGATCATAAATGATCGACATGATGAAAAGTTGCCAACATCAAGGGGTAGTCAACTCAATCCATAAGAGCAATTCCTATCTTGAAATGGGGATTAATAGGATGGGCCATGACCAACAACAAGGGGTCTGGAGATAGTACAATTCCAAGAGAGGATGAACACCTTCAATAACCACTCATAGAAATATATCAAAGATCAACACATTGATGTTTTTATGTGGTAAAAACCCCATGGCGAAACATCCATGGCCCTAACCAATGTGGCCACTCAGAGGAATTTATTAATGCAAAAAAAAATATCACAAAGATATTTACAAGAGAGTTTCTCAAAATCGATCATCGGAAAATGACCCTCCATGCTCTTTAAATTGAGATCATGGACCAATCAGGTGTTAAGCCACAGATCAATTTATTTGTTAAAATCTAGGAGAATATGATTCGTCGACTCACTCTATGTCCGGAACATATCTTGACCATCGGATTTCCTAACTACAAATGCATACTAAAGAAACACACTAAGAAACACATTTTTACCTAATGACACATTAGACCAAGTTGATCTTAACTAACTCCTAAGTGTCTAAATATCCTAACATCCTACCTTAAGACCAACTTGCAATAGGATTGAAGGATTTACAAAGGAGACACAATAGGTGAAGGAAGGAGGTATTAGAGCATATCCCCCCTTAATGACAACTTCCTGAACTACTAAAATAGATCGAATTAGGAAAAAGTCACTTCTATAAGAGACTTTGTGAAAATGTCTGCAACTTGATCTTCTGTAGGGAAAAATAACACTTCAATAACTCGATCATGAATGATTTTTCTGATGAAGTGCATGTGTATCTCAATGTGTTTGTTGCACTGATGTTGAACTTGATCTTTGGCAAGCTTGATGGCACCCTGATTGTCACACTATAGGGTGGTCATATGTTGTTTCTGGAAGCCAAACTCTGAAAGGATTTGTCGAAGCCACAAGGCTTATTGACTTGCATTAACTGTTGCTCAGTACTCTACTTCTGTTGAAAAAAGAGAAATATGTTGTTTCTTACAATCCCAAGTGGCAGGTCCAAAACCAAGGCTGAAAACATAACCAGCAATAGACTTTTGATCAACGAGGTCATCGACCCAATTTGAATCAGTGAAACCAACCAATAAAGGATTCCCCCCTGAACTGTAATGTATCTCGAACTAAAATATACCTCAGACATACTGAAGTATCCTTTTAGTTGCTTTCCAATGGATTTCATGGAATGTTTGCATATACCAGGCAACAAGACCAACAACAAAGGAAATACCAGGACCGGTATGAGTCAAATATAAGAGGCTACCAACTAATTGACAGCACAAAGTGGCATCAACTTCCGAAGAAGTACAGGTGGAAACAAGTTTGACTCCAGAATGGAAGGGAGAAGGGGATGGTTTAGAATCTTCCATGTGAAAGCAACGAAGAAGGTCACAAGCATACTTAGACTCAGAAAGAAAATAGCCTTCCTTGGTTTGAAAAACTTGGAGGCCAAGGAAATAGTGTAGATAACGTAAGTCAATCATTTCAAATTTCTTATTAACATTGGTTTTCACATGGTTTAAAAGTTTAGGGTCACTAAAAGTGAGGATAAGGTCAATAACATAAAGAACAAGGATTATGAGATGGCTTCCTACTTTCTTGTTATAGACATTAGTTTCAAAATGACATCTAGAAAAGTCGGTATAGAGAAGAAAGTTGTCCATTTTGGCATACCAAGCTGAATGAGCTTGCTTAAGACCATAATGAGATTTCTTAAGGCGGAAAAATAGGTTGGAATCATTTTGGACATAGTCAGGAGGTTCTTCCATGTAGATTTATTCTTATAAATTCCCATACAAGAAGGTAGATTTGACATCCATCTAATGGACCTCTCATTTATGTGAGGGAGCAAGGGAAAGAACAAGACAGGTGGGATTCATTTTAGCAATGGGGGAAAAGGTTTCATTATAGTCAATGCCTTCAACTTGAGAGAACCCTTTGGAAACTAACTGGGCCCTATGTCTTTCAACACTTCCATCTGATGCATACTTAGTTATGTACACCCATTTACATCTAACAATTTGTATTCCTTTTAGAAAAGGTACAAGATCCCAAGTATCATTCACCATTAAAGAGATATACTCTCCATTCATTGTTGTGTCCCAATATGGATGACCCGAAGCTTCTGCAAATGTTTCTGGATCATGAGTCTCTAAAAATTGAGCCAAAAGAGAAGCGGCTCGCTGGAACTGTGAACGTGATGTTGATTTTTTGTGGCTTCGGGTAGGTATTCTCACATAACCCTAGGTTTGGGCATGTGGTAATCATCGTGGGAACCACATCACGCTTTTGGTTTGGTGAAAACCCCCTTGGATTTGAGTAGGGAATTCATGGGTTTGGTGATGGGATTTGTGATGGGCTTTGTGGGCTTGTGTTGGGACCTCACACTCAGAAGGAAAGCCTAATTTTATGTTGACTTGTGGAGGGGATTCCATGTTGAACCCTAGGACATATATATAAAGGAGAGAGGTCATTGTGACATTACATATCATGTAGAGTGTGTGGAGACATGATGGATCTAGCATAAGTAAGCTTGCATTTGTGCTAGGAGAATTGGTGATCTCAGCAAAGGGGAAGTTTGTAAGGTGGCGAATATGGCCCAAGAGAGAGGAGCGAAGAAGGTCGCACATGTGGAGCAAATTTTTTCATACCATGCATGGTTTGCAAGAGGATGAAGCACGTATATACGCGGGATGTTGAAGGACGAATCGTGTATAGGGTATATGCGATTTGTAGTGGAGAAAACAGTGTATGTTTGTGGGTTGTCATTTGGTGAATCGTGTATCTGATTTTTTGGGCAGGTACATATCCATACACGATGGCAGGTGACGTAAGCAAGTCATACAGGTGGTCTACAGTCGATTTGTGTGTAGAGGAGATTCCCAGGGATATTGTTAAGGTTTGGTTTTCTGATTTGTATGGTCATTAGAGAACAAGGTTGTTCTCAGTTTTGGTGACTTTGGAGGACAAGCTTGTCCTTAGATTTTTGGTGATATTGAATTGGCTGCGAGGGATAGTTATTCCCTCAAGATTTCTGATGTTAACAAGACTACAGAACTGAAATTGTGTCTCATTTGTATTGATAATTCATCTCTAATATTTATGTTTCTGTTCCATATGTTCTCAGTCAATAATTTTCAATGTATAATTGTTCAATGATAACAGCTAGGGTGTTATTATTGGTTCACTAGGAAGCAATTTTCAGATCTGAAAATTAGTATCATAGATTACATGTGAAAATTACATGGTATTAGAGCTTGGTATCTGAAGAGAAGGGGATCATCTTGAGACACATTTGGATACAACATTGGAGGAGTGTTTTTCTTATTCTTGTTCTTATTCCAGGCAGGTCACAGGTGACAGATCTGAGGGAGCTTAGGAGTTAGCTCTGAGAGGGAGCTACAGTGACAGTTGCAGTTGGAAACAAGTTAGATGGTCTCTAGTTTTATACATGGGGTAGATCATCCAGACGAGGATTTGTGGGCTATTACAACTTGATGGTGTGGCAGGTTGGAAGTTCTGGTGGATTGGTGGAGAGCCCGGATCATAGCAGTATGTTGTGTGGTATATTTCCAACCCTATGGATGGACTTCCGGTGACTTTTCATAGTGAGTTGTGATGGGTGTATCTCGAATTATTTGGTAGAAACAAGATATTTTTGTGTGTATCATAGGTTGATGATATAGAGTCTTCATTCGGCTGGAGAGTTGCACATTGTCAAGTTATAATGATGTATGAGGTATTTGATCCAGAAGGACGAGGACACTATAGAGATGAGTTGTGGAGGTATAGATTGGACTAGACTGAGTGTCCATCCACAGCTTGGGATTGTTTAGACAAGGACACTAGATCAATGGTAGCATGTTCAGACACATAGAGTTTTTGGTGACTCAGATAATGGACTTGGGAAGAAGTTAATTGGATGGGCGTGACTTGGGAAGCAGGATGTTTTCCTTGGAGGATTGCATGGTTCTTATATAGTGAGAGCCATCGGCACATGACAAGGCCACTGGATTTTTTCGTGAGTTTCACGGTGTCTGACTCAGGTATGTGCAAGGAGCTTGGTAGGAGGACCATGCATGTAGTACAAGGATCTTGAGCAGTGGTATTTCGGATGAAGTTAGGGTGTGTGTTGCGAGTGGAAAATGTGATATGGGTGCCAGGAGTGTGTTCTTAGCCTCAAGGATTGAGGAGCAGGACTATGCAATGTTGTTCCAGGATGGACAGGTGTTATTGTATGTTGATTTGGTCTTCCGAGGTTTTGAGAACCTTTTTTGCAGGGGATCTATGAATGAGAGATTTTGTCAGGGTTTGAGAGGATATGGATTGATTGTATTTAGGAGGAGAATCAATTGGTGTCCATGGAGGATACTTATGGTTTGAGTGTCATGACTATGGTCATATTTCTTTATATTGTCCACAGCGAAGGGGAAGGGGAAGATGGCAACAACCATCAACAACAGATGTTGATGAGGTTGCAGACAAGTTCTAGAGGGAGATCTTGTTGGTATTCTCCCTTTCAATTATAGTCTCTAGCAAGGGGACTTAGTTGGTGGATAGCGAAGCATATTTCCATATGACAGGTGCTAGATATTTGATTAACACTTTCACAGAGATTGACTTAGACTTGTGTGTAGAGCTCGGCACAGGATTAAAGCATGCAATATGAGGATATGGTATAGTATCGTTCTAATAGGAGTCAGGAGAGATGTTGAGGATGTCAAATGTGTTATGGGTTCTAGAACTCAGGAGGAGTGTCCTCTCAATCTCAGAGATTGAGAGAAAGGGGTACCACATATTATTTTGAGTTAGATAGGTGTTGTTTATGCCCAGAGGATCTAGCTTCAAATCAGCAGTGGTACTTGGAGTTAGAGAGGGATAGACTATGCGTGTTGTGACCAGTAGGAGCAGAGAGATAGATGAGGAACAGCAGGTAGCTCCACTAGTGGTTAGGAAAGTGACCCAATCAGCAGCACAAGTATTGAGGGAGAAGGTAGCTCCACGAGTGGTGAGGTAGGTGGCCCCACCAGTAGTACCGACTCAGAGGGAGCCAGAGTTCAGAGGGAGTCAACTTTCAGGATCTAGTAGGGAGGAGCAGCCTCCCAAGATTTTGTAGAGGATAGTGGACAGGGAGCCAATAGCTTTGAAGGTTGTGTGGACTCAGAGGGAGTCAGGAGACTCGGAGGGAGTCCGACTTCGGAGGGTTTTAGGAGGCTGATAGGGAGTCTAACTTCAGAGGGAGTCAGGAGGCTCAAAGGGAGATTTGATCGCTCAGTGGGAGCCAACCTTTAGGTCCATACGGAAGAGAGGCATCTTCCAATACTGTCAGGTAGGTCTCGTGGGTTGAAATGGCCAGAAAGGAGGTTCAGAGGCAGGAGGATTCTAGGAAAAGATGTCTTCTAGGATGGGATCATGTCAAATAGCAATATTTTCTTCAGTAACCAAGGATGCATCTAGTCAGGAGGACTGGAGAGCAAGATTTTCTTCGGTGACAGAGGGAGTATCCAATCAGATGGATCAGAGAGCAATTGTGGTAGAGGATCCAATATGGGACACAAAGCTACTTCCAAGTGATGATGGAGGATGGAATGCCTCCCTCACTAAGAAGGAGTGTTGATTCTTTTGTAGCATCAGAAGGCATTCCAACTTGTGGAGTGTGGTGAGAATACCTTCCTCTCAAAAGGGAGTGTTGATTTTTGTAGCTTCGGGAACATATTCTCACATGACCTGTTGGACATGCATTTTGGATTCTGTTTAAAGGTATTTTGGATTCAGTTTCATAGAAATCATAAGTATGAAGGATCTGTGCAGCAGAAGAAGAAAGAAGACAAGGCAGGAGTGGAGTGCGCAACAAAGGAACATGCAGTAGTACAGTGCGCAATAAGAACATACTTAGCCGAGAACAAAGCAAAGAATAAAGAGAGCGAAAAGTACGGATAATAGTTCAGCATGCCAAAAGAAGAAAGACGCACAAAAGAGGGAGGAATAGTAATCGGAGTGAAAAAGAAGCATGCAGACATAAAAGTAGGAAAAGTAATCCCGAACAGCGAGTCAACATGAGTTGTCATGAGGTAGATTGGTTTGTAATTGAGTTTTTGGAATATGCAAAGTAGGGTTTTGAGCCCTAGAATTTATGTATAAATATGTAATGGAATGGGCAGATTAGGGGTTCTCTCTTATGGGTTTGATCGGGTTGAAGTTTTATTTTCTATGTTCAGAGGCTGTTTTGTAAGGCGAGTTATAGAATATACAGAGGAGCAAAGACTCTATGTATGAGTGGAGAACGAGAGATGCAGAGAGAGGCCTTCACTACAGAGTTGCTAGGCAAGATGGAGAGGGAGATATCTTGATATATCTATTGTAAGTGCAGTGTGTAGCCTAAGAAGATTATAGAAAGAATAATAAAGAATCCAACCATTGTGGATGTAACCCAAAGTTTGGTGAACCACGTTAACTATTGTGTTTTCTTGTCGTTTATGTGATTGTTCGTGAATATTCTCCTTATGTGTTAGATTAGATTTGCTTCTTATATGACCATCACGCAATAGTATGAATGTTACAGTAATTGGCTTATGTCGTAGCATAATGATAACATGTATTGAATTCACTAAGTAACCAACGAAGAACAAATATAGCATAATCCGCGCAGAAAAAATAAGTAAGAATGAATAGGATGATCACCTCCCATTCCCTCACTACTAGGGAAACTTGGTTCCTGCAACCCCAATAGATGCCTCTAGTGAGACTTCACTTGCATGTAGGTGATGCCAAAAGAGGCAATGTTTGAAGGGTTTTGTTGGTTAAGATAAATTGAACCTAGGGTCTTCCAACTATGCACCAACAAATGGTTTTGTTGCCTAGACCTAGAATCTGTGATTGAGAGAATGTTTTGGAGGATGACTAAGAAATAAATAATAGAATGGATAGAAGGGAAGGAATGATAATTTGCTCGAAAAGAAAATAGAAACCATCAGATGAGAAACGAGCAATGGATGCAAAGGTATGTATACACATAGCTACATGAGATTTTCTTTAGTGAATTTATGATTATTCTAACTGAGTGGTTAGAAAGATTAGTGGAGAATATTGGAAGGTACCGAACCACAGCGTTGAGGAACTGGACCCCTGAATTGGTAAGGCATTTGAATTATGTAAGTAAAAATACTTCTCGCGCAGTTTATTTCTAGTTGGATAGTATATTGGGAGGCTATATTACAGAATTTGTAGTGCATTACACCCAGTCATATAGTGTTGCAGAGAGGCATTTCTTCAAAGGTCCATGTGGAAGGTTCATGAAATTTTTGGGCATGTGGATAAAGATGTTGTTGTGTGACAACTGCATGATGACAATGCAGTATGATTGCTAAGGGGTCTCACGCACATAGGGGAATCGGGGGATGACAAGAGGATCATCTTAAGGTAGGAAAGAATGAAGAAAGAAATGAAGAAGGAAGGGAGGAACTAAGGATGCAGATAACTGAAGAGGTTGTATAAGAAGAAGAAGACGAGTTTGGAGTATTGCATAGTGGAAGGAGGTATAAGAGGAAAAAGACTAGGACTGGGAAAGGAGAGCCGCACAGTGTTCCTGAGTGAAGAGGACCATGCACAATAGTCCAAATCGTAGAGATACCACATATAGAAGGAGAGGAAGAGGAGTTTTAGTCTAGTCCTGTAATAGAAGATTCATTAAGTCCTACTCAAACGTGATCCTGTGTCGAATCCACGGCCCCATTTGCATCACCACAATCTAAGATAACAATTGAAGATTTATCAAAAGAACTTGTAGTTAGAGAGGGAAATCAAAATAGTAATATTCAAAGCAGTCAAGGAAGCAAGATGAATCGGAATAAACCAAAATCACCAAGGGGAGGTGCTACACAAAACAACACGGTGGAGATAGACAACACCTTGAGACTGTCGGAGTTTCAGAGAGTTGGGTCGGAGGACCTTGAACAACATCTATTCATCTATGAGATGATTTGGGCCGAAAATAATGTCCAGGATGAGGTTGTAAATATTGCGTAGTTGTAAACAACCTGTAGAGGTCGTGCACTAGTCTGGTACATGAAACTGCAGAGTACCACACCTACATGACAAGCGAGGGCTCTAGCAGAAATTAGGCAGGCATTGTTGAAAGAGATCAAGGAACCAAATTCTGAGTTGCAATACATTACCGAGATGAAGGAAATCAAACAGGTCCAAACTGAGTCAGTATGGGATTTTGACCAAAGATTCAAGGATGTGATGGGTAGGCTAACATTTCAAATCCCTGACCAACAACATAGGGAATGGTTTATTGTGGGACTCTTACCACACATCTGTGGTCCATTGATACAACAAAAAGTTGTGTCGTAACCTGAAGATTTGGATATCGCAATGACACTGGAAGCATCCCTTATAGGATACATTAGAGGGATGGTGCAAGTACAGACATAGTTAGTTTCCTTGACAATTCAATTGGCAGAACTCACAAAAGGGAAGTAGAAATGAGAACAATTTCGGTGTACCAAGTGTAGAACCGAAGGCCTCCATAAGGATGAATGCCCGGCATTTGCGTAGTATTTGGCGACTAGAGCATTGAATTCATTACTAAGAGGAGGATATTGTGAAATATGTAAGAAATGGGTACATCATATGACCGAGTGTCCATTACTGTAGAAATATTAGAGTACAGCAAGGAACTTATCTTGCAACTTCTGCAAGTCAGTCGAACATGAAGAGAAGGATTTCCATGCATTCAATTTAATAGATGGAGTACTCCTGTCAAGCGGCCATGATCTCAAGATAGTACCAATTGGCCGCTTGACAGGAGTACCTGTGAATATAGATGGACTGTGTAGTGTGGCATACTTTGAAGTCATTGAGATAATGGATGATAGTCAACTATATCCAGCATCAATACGACTTGAATGGGAATTTGATAATTAGACGATTATTAAATTGAAAAGGATGGAAATGATATTTGAGGTAGGAGGATTAAAAGTCACAGAACCCTTGGACCCGACAGAAGGAAAGAGGTACATAGAACCAGCAAGAGGAAATGAAATTGATAACTTGTATAACATGACTGTGTGGATGGATGATTATGTAAACCCCATTGTAGACGGTGTGCTAAGTTGGAGAAGCATTAGTTCATGTGCATCAAATTCAGAGGAAGGTATGGAACATTGGCAGCAGCGAGTGCATGAAGTATCAACTAGACGATGTGCATGCATAACTCGATCATTGTGCTAGATTGGAACAGAGTGATGTGATCCACCCAGGTATGATGGATTGATTGACATAAGCATGTTTTTAAAGGCATTTGAGTTACAGGTACCCGAACAACAAAGGTTGTTGTCACTAGATGGTGTCCTGAAAGCTACTCCATCCAAGTGGTGGGATGCACACAAAGAAGGGATGGAACACTGGTCGTAGTGTCGAAGACTACTGCAAGTAAGATTTGGTATCTAGTTAGAGAATAGTGCGCACAAGTATACAGGGATAAGTAACCCAACAAATCATGTGGAGAAGTGCAAAAACAGATGGAGATCAACACCGAAGGAAGAATGGATACACATGTTTATACATACACTGGATACAATTCTGAAGAACTGCTCTTTGGAACTGAAAATGCGCATAGAGACAACAAGCTGGGACGAGATGGTTCAAAGGTTCAAGGTAACATTTACTTTTGAACATGGGTCTCCACTACTAGATGCAACGTTCCAGTCCATTCAAACCAATATCTTCTTAGAAGAAGGGACGATGGAGGTGGTACCAGTGTGCAGTGCACACAGATCTTCGATGATTATTCATGAATTGTTAGAGTGTTACAATGTTTCTAAAGAAAAACATGATGAGGAAGATCCAAGAAATGTGCAAGTACCTGAAATCGAGGGAGAACGTGCAGTGGAAGGGGCATAGATTGAATATGTTGTGTATACACAATCAATAAAGACACACAAAGTAAATATTGGGATGAAAGAAAATCCAAAGTTTGCGTAAATAGGGTATTACTTGAGTGATGAGACAGTGGATAAGATTGCAGATTTATTGCGTGAGTATCGGGATCTATCCCCAACTATATTCTCATAAATGAAGGGGATAACTAGTGAATTAGGAGAGATGAAGATCCCTTTACAACCGGGTGCTAAACCAGTGCGACAGAGACCCTACAGGTTAAATCTGAAGTACAAAGAGAAGGTGAAAGCAGAAATAGATAGGATGTTGGACACATGGATCATTGAACCAATGGTGGAATCATAGTGGATAAGTCCAATGGTGGTACAGGATAAGAAAACCGGAGGAATCGGGACTTCTGTGGATCTGAGGAAGTTGAATGATGCATATCTACATGATCCATTCCCAACATCATTCATAGATGAGGTACTCGAGAATGTAGGAGGGCAAGAGACTTATTCTTCCACATATGGATTATCATGGTACCATCAGATAAAAATTGCGTAGGAAGACAGGTACAAGACTACTTTTGTGACAAAGTGGGGAAGTTATCAATACACAATGACACCCTTTGGATTGAAGAATGCACCTGCAGTTTTTTCAAGAGTTGTGGTTGCAGCTTTTAAGGAATTTATTGATAAGTTCCTTGAAGTATACTTAGACGATTGGTCTGTATTTATTCTACTGAAAGATCACATAGAAGTACTTGGGTTAATGTTGGATAGGTGTAGACAATGTCAGATTTCCCTGAATTTGAAATAGTGTATTTTTTGTGCGTCGTTTGGCATTTTGTTGGGCCATGTGGTCTGCAAGCAAGGCTTATCAGTGGATCCTGCCAAGATTGCAATGATTCTGGATTTACAACCACCAACATCAGTCAGATGATTGAGGGAAACTCTGGGTCACACAGGGTATTATAGGAAGTTTATTCAAGGTTATGTGCATATCACAACACCTATGGATAAGTTCCTGAAGAAGGAAGCGAAGTTCCAATGGAATGAGGACTGTCCGAAGGATTTGGACACCTTAAAACAGAAACTAGTGACCGCGTCGATTTTGATCTTTCCAGATTGGAAAAAGGAGTTCCATGTTCATGTAGATGTGTCTAGATGCAGTACTATCTCAACCATGGGAAGAAGACATAGATCACCCAATTGATTTTGCAAGTAGGAAGTTGTCCATAGCATAGAAGAATTATAATACAACAGAACGAGAAGGATTGGCAATGGTATATGTGATGTAGAATTTCAGACATTATTTATTGGGGTCTCACTTTAAGATGTATACAGACCATTCTGCGCTAAAATACTTAGTGAACGAGCCAGTGTTGGGGGGCAGAATATGCAGATGGTTATTGTTGTTTCATGAATACGATTTTGAGGTTGTTGTGAAACCAGGGAAGTTGAATCTAGGACCTAATCACTTATCACGCATACTATCATGGGAAGACGTAGGAAATTTAGATGACAGCTTACAATATGCACATTTATTTTCCATAAAAAATGTGTATGACTACTTCGCAGACATCATCTAGTTTCTAAGTACAGGAATTTCCCCATCATACATGACAGTTGTGTAGAAGAAACCATTAGTGGTCAAAGCAACAAATTATAATTTCATTTTCGGGAACCTATACAAGTTAGGTGCAGATGGAATATTGAAACAATGTGTACTGGAACATGAAAGGCCTATGATACTCACTGAAATGCACGATAGGATTGCAGTGGGACACTACGCAGGTAAAGCGACTGTGTAGAATATCTTGTGCACAGGGATCTGGTGGCCCATACTTCATAAGGATGCTAAAGAATACTGTCAGGCATGTGATGTACGTCAAAGGGTGGCAAAGCCATCCAGGAGGGACGAAATGTCATTGTCCCCATAGGTTACGTTGCAAGTGTTTGATAAATGGGAAATAGACTTAGTAGGGCCAATCAACCCATCAACAATAAGATCAGGAGTGGCGTACATAATAATTGTGATGGAGTATTTAACCAGATGGACATAAGTAACACCATTCACAAACTACATTGCGAAGACTGTTGCGCGGTTTCTATTTGAGAGTATAGTCAAACGATTCAGATGTCTACGCATATTACTCAGTGATCAAGGAACACAATTCTTGAATAAAACAATTACAACATTGACTAAGGAATTTCAAATCCATCTCCAGAAGAGTATATTGTATCATCCTCAAGTTAATGGGACAATAGAAGCTTTTAATAAAATTATGTAGAATGCTTTGACAAAGATATGCAATGTAGGGAGAGATGATTGGGAATTAAGAGTTCCTGTAGTTTTATGGGCCTACAGGACTACAGGAAAAAAGTTGACAGGGAAGACACCTTTTAGGTTGGTCTATGGCCAAGAAGCAGTGATGTCAATGGAGTTTATTCTACCTAGCCTATGCGTTGCAACAATTATTGCTCCGTCGGACTCTGACGCAGTAGAAGAGAGATTGTCACAGTTAGCACAACATGAGGAAAATCAATTTGTTGCAGGATTCCGTTAGCAAATTCAGAAGGAAAATGAGAAGGCATGGCATGATACACACATTAAACAGAAAAGGTTTCAAGTGGGAGACTTAGTATTACTCTACGACAGTAAGTTTATGCAACATCCAGGAAAGTTTTGAATGCATTGGTTGGGACCCTATGTAATTCAGCATGTGACGGAGGCAGGTGCTGCACAGTTGGACACATTGACTGGAGAAACCTTGGGAGGAATGGTGAATGGGAGTCGACTAAAACTCTATAGAGACGACTGACCATTTGTGCATTAATATGAATTGTGCAAGAACACATGTATCATAGTAGTTGTACTATAGTAGGAAGTAAAATACAGAAAAATAAACAAAAAAAAGTAGAAAAAGGAAGAAAATAAATAAAAAGTCCAAAAACAAGAAGAAAGACAAAGGTAAACAAGAAGAAATATTGCACATAATTAGAGACTATAGCATAGAAAGAAAAAATGACACCAAGGAAGTTAAGTGCACGTAAAATTCAAGGGCATTAAAGTACAAAACGACAATTAAAAAACCATAAATAACAATACGTACTAGAGATGTGTAGTCATAAATAGAAGGTGTTATCGAGGATCGGGACAGACTAGAAAATACAAGGAAAAATCTAGCGGAGGATTGGAATTAAAGCCACAGTAAGGAAAGTATTAATGGTTGATTCTAACTGGATTCAACATTTACATTGAGCGCGAAAGCAAGCATATAGTTATGGAAGGGAATAAAAGTGCCAAAGGGACCAACGAGGAAGGTTATTTGAAATTACTCAGAGTTGTGAGCATACAGTGCGAACCAGAGAAAACCAGAGCCAACTCAGAGCTGAAATATAGCTGCACCAGAACCAACATAGATCAAGAGCAAAGATGTTAGAATTGGTAGCTCAGAGGTACTTCTGCATAGGCGACGCCTAGCATGCAAAAGTGACTGAGCATGTTTCTCCCTAGTGAATTTATAATGTGTTTTTATAAAGTTGGGTCTTTTAATTTTTAAATGTAAAGGTGAATTTATGATGTTATGGGTCACTTTAGTGACTTAAGTGACCTCAACGGATGATTAAGTCATGATCGTTGATCTCAAGGGAAAGTGAAGAGACACTCAAGGGAGATCAAGGGTTAGAAGAGTTACATTTCGAAATTTCTTAAAGACAGCTCATGAGGGAGGGAGAGGGTGCAAACTTTGAGGAGAGCTTGAGCGAGAAGGTGAAGAGTCACTTTTCTCAATAGAGAGATTGAGCTCGTGGAGAAGTGAGAGTAACAGCAAGAGGAGGGAGCATTTTCCAAGGGAAAGAGGGAGGTTTGTACAACTAGAGAAGGGGCATGATTTCCAAGGAAGGAGAGGGTTCATATAACTAAAGGAGGACACAATTTCCAAGACGAGAAGAGGGAACACTTTTCCATAAATTGCAGCATTAAATGTTGAGTTGACAACGATTAGAAAAGAGGTCATACAACATTGCTTTCGAGGTCTTACAGCTACATAGAGACACAAAAATCGAGGAAAGAGGATGGAACAATTTTCTAAGTGTCTTGTTCTACAAAATTAGTGCAGAATAGTACTGCTTAAGTGCACAAATTCGGAGGTTGGATTTGTTGTTAAAGGGATTGTACATTGTAGAAAATGAGGTCTATTTTGTGTTGTTTTTAGCACGCAAATCAAGGAAGTTTATTGGCACGTATTTCTAGAATTTATTGTTGTTGTTAATTGTTGTTGTAAACTCTGATATGAAACTTCTCTAGCCTCAATAAGAATTATCTACTTGAACCGTCATTTTTCCTATGTATTCTTCAAGGGGCATTGCCCAGAATTTATGGTGCCAAATGTATGATTTTGTCTACTGTTATAAATTATTTACGCTGCTGATTTAGTTTCATAACTATGTCATTTAGTGTTTCTGCTCATTAAGTACAGTTCAGAATTGGGTTTATTACTTTACTGTTGAAGCTTAATAAGAGGTTGAAATTTGAAGTATGACATAGTGTATTTCTGAGCTATATTTTCAACATGGTATCAGAGCTAGGTCTCTGAAGTTCAGTGGGAAGATTTGGCACTTGGGACAACAAGTGATTTGCTAGGGCATTTTCTTGGAAGAAGGGGGAAAGAAGAGGTTCTTTTTCAGCTGGACAAATATTACTTCCAAAATCATATATGAAGATAGGTTGGAGGGGATCTCTAACTACTTGCATTGAAACGTTAGAATCACAAGAGTTCTCTAGGAGAACTGGTTGTGGTCATTTGCAAATACCATCGTGCTAGTACCTGCATCAAATCCCATGAAGTGAAGGAAGCCTAGACTCAGAGTTGGTGTGGATAGCCCTCAAAGTCTTCACCAAGGAGTGGGAGGTTTTCGTGAAGTGCGTGGTGGGTGGAGAGAAGCTCCCTAACTAGATCAGATTGTGGGATGAATTTACACAGGAGGAGATCCAGGAGGGGTCTCAAGAGAGGGCAGTGGATGGTGAAGATGATGAGAACGTTGCTCTTGTGGGAAAGAGAAATGAGAAGAATAAGAACATGATCAAGGTGATATTCTTTGCATGTCACAATACTGACCACTATGCTATTCAGTGTCCGAACAAGAAGGAGAAGAAGTCAGAACCAGAGATGTCAACATCAACAGAGATTGCAGAGTTTGTTGAGAGACATCAGAGGGAGTTTTTTCTTATGACTGGTCCCTTGGGTAATGGTTGCCTAGTGTTCGAGGAAATTGAAGTGTGGTTCATGGATAGTGGAGCTTCTCGGCATATGACAGGGATGAGTTTAGTGTTCCTGAGCCTTTCATAAACAGACTCAGACTATTTTGTGGGTGTTGGTATCGGCCCACAGCTTGCAGTGAAGGGGGTTGGAAGTGTTAGATTCCATATAGAGTCAGGAGGATTTCTGGAGGTTTTCGGAGTATTGTATGTTCCAGTGATGATGGTACACTTACTCTTAGTGTCAACTGTAGAGGTTTATGGATTTGGAGTGGCATTCTACTGTGGCCGGGTATTTCTATATCCAGAGTGAGCTACTCCAGACATAGCAGTGATGCTTGGTGTCAGGTATGAGAGGTTGTACAGGTTTTTGGGTCGACTTGGGTTGGGGTCAAGTGGGTTTCTGGATTTAGATTTTGTGTAGGAGAGTAGGCAGGTTGCACAGGAGAGAGAGTTGATACCGGGAACTCGGTCCTCTTTTGGGACTATCATAGGACTCAACAGGCATGATTCGACATAGATAGATGCTCAAGAGAGTGTGCAGTCTCCTAGGAGAATGTCTTCAGTTTGTGGAACAACAGAGGTAGTAACAGAGGATTCCAATGCACTGGGAGTAGTGGCTTCTTGTTCAGAGGGAGCAGAGACTTTTAGCACAGGAGGAGCAGCTATGGCAGATGATGAGTCGGAGACAGATTCTGGTGGTGATACAAAAAGTACCTCTCTCACTAAGAGGGAGTGTTAGAATTGGTATCTCGGAGGTACCTCCGCATAGGCGGCGCCGAGCATGCATAAGTGACCGAGCACATTTCTCCCTAGTGACTTTATAATGTGTTTTTATAAAGTGATTTTATAAAGTTGGGTCTTTTAATTTTTAAATGTAAAAGTGACTTTATGATGTTATGGGTCACTTTAGTGACTTAAGTGACCTCAACGGATGATTAAGTCGTGACTGTTGATCTCAAGGAAAAGTGAAGAGTCGCTCAAGGGATATCAAGGGTTAGAAGAGTTACATTTCAAAATTGCTTAAAGATGGCTCATGAGGGAGAGAGAGGGTGTGCACTTTGAGGAGAGCTTGAGCGGGAAGGTGAAGAGTCACTTTTCTCAAGAGACAGATTAAGCTCATGGAGAAGTGAGAGTAACAACAAGAGGAGGGAGAATTCTCCAACGAAAAGAGGAAGTTCCGTATAGCTACAGGATGGGCATGATTTCCAAGGAAGGAGAGGGTCTGTACAGTTGAAGGAAGACACAATTTCCAAGAGGAGAGGAGGGCACGCTTTTCCAAAAATTGAAGTATTAAATGATGAGTTGACAAGGGTTAGAAAAGAGGTCGTACAACGATGTTTTAGAGGTCGTATAGCTGCATAGAGACACATAGATCAAGGCAAGAGGATGGCACGATTTTCTAAGTGTCTTTTTGTACAAAATTAGTGCAGAATAGTACTGCTTAAGTGCACAGAATTTGAGGTTGTATTTATTATTAAAGGGACTATACATTGCAGAAAACGAGGTTTGTTTTGTGTTGATTTTGGCACGCAAATCAAGGAAGTATGTTGGCACATATTTCTAGAATTTATTGTTGTTATTAATTGTTGTTCTAAACTCTGATATGAAACTTCTCTGAGCTCAATAAGAATTATCTCCTTAAACTATCATTTTTCCTATGTATTCTTCAAGGGGCATTGCCCAGAATTTATGGTGCCAAATGTGTGATTTTTTCTGTTCTTATAAATTATTTCCATTGTTGATTTAGTTTTAGATCTATGTCATTCAATGTTTCTGCTCATTAAGTACAATTCAGAATTGGGTTTATTGCTTTACTGTTGAAGCTTAATAAGAGGTTGAAATATGAAGTATGACATAGTGTATTTCTGAGCTATATTTTCAACAAAAGAAACCTGTTGGATGGAACAATGGCCCCACCAAAAGTTGGAGCACCAGGAGCAGCAGCACACAAGAAATCAAAGAGACCACCAGTGGCTCCAGTGTTCGAGGAAACACTGGGAGCTTCGACTTCGCAAGCAAGTTTCCACAGGGACTATATACCACCATGAAAATACATTGCACCCCAAGTTAAAGTACCTGCATATGGAAAATTCCCACTGGACACACCAGCAATCCCACCTGGTGTAAGTGTTGAAGGGGACATGCTAGGGAATATTATTTCCCTGAAGTTTGTAGATCACGATATCATGGATGAGCAAAAGTTTTGTGAGTTGGAAAGGGAAAAGTATTTTTGCACCAAAAGTGTACCAGGCACAGGAGATATACTACTCGAACTGTAGACGTGGGCAACAGGATTTGAAAAATCAGGGATACTGAATCTATTGGAGATTCTACACTTTGGACATAGACTAGAAATAAATGGTTGTGTCAAGTTACTACTCAATTGTGTCCACAATGGACCGTTTTGGCTTGACCCATCAGTATCAATTGATACTCAACTAATTGTGCAGATCACAGGGTTTCCAAAAGTAGGAGAGGATCCAGCCACATTGTTCACCAACGAAGTAGGGGAGAAAGCACAATCATAATTTAAGAAGGAGAAGTTTAACACCTTCAAAGGAAAGAGGGCCTTAGATGTCACGAACATAAGCGATGATGTTCTGCACTTTGTGACACGGGTGTTGGCTTGCAAATTGTTTAGGAAATGATGAAAGGATGAAGTGTCAACCATAGTAATCATAGCTGCGGAAAAATGCGCAAAAGGGGTCCAAATGAATTGGGCCACATTTTTGGTGAATCATTTTTTGAAAAAATGCCTAGAGGCCCAGGAGAAAGGAACATAGTTTCATTATGTATGGCTTATTATTTTGATTGCACTAGTATGATGGCAGGAACCTGGTTATTACCAAGGTATGAGAATAGCCAATAAAGGAAATGCAGTTGCGTTGTATTCCAATTTATGGCATATAATAAACAAAAGGAGACAAACAGATAACAATGTTGCATTCTATGTCTACTTTGACAAAATTAGGTACATCATAGAACATACATCGCACATCACAACCCAGATGGTGGAAACATACCAGGATATTGCACGATTCAAAGCAGGGATGCATTAGATGTACATTTGGGACAAAAAGGACCATGTGTGCCGGTGGCTTCCAACCAGCTACAGATTGACAGCAGATGATGTATGCTTGATCACTAATGAATGGGAAGATGAGTGGAAAATCCCATCAGAACAAATTGGCCACCCGAAAGAGGAATAAGAACACGACAGGGATGAAGAAGACATAGATGAAGGATAGGGAAATGGGAAAAACAATGGTGCAGGGAATACGCCAGGACCATGAGCAAGAGAAGTGTAGTTGACAGTCCCCAAAGTAGGAGTAAAATGAAAAGAAAAGGGGAAGGAGCCAACAAGAGGTGCATGCAAGAAGATGAAAGTGCATAAGGTACCCCATGTCTATAATCTGACCTATGACGACATGGACCGAATCAGCTACCAAGTACAAGATGTCGCAGAGGAGGTCATTGAGGAAGCTACAAGGAAACAAACAGAACAACACCAGAAGGTGCAGGGTCAATTGGTAGCATTACAATAGCTCTTGGAAGCAGCCCGAATAACACCAGAGTGCAGATAAGAGGGAGGATCGTCTACAAGTCCGATTAAGGGAGCAGAGGCTGCTAATCCAGTCCTAGCCAAGTTAGCAGTTGGGCACAAAATGCTAAAAATCGAGACAGATGCAGTTGAGTTCCCAACACCAGAACTGCAAGAACAAAAGAAGACACTAGGTCACCTGAATATACTGATCTCATGTATGCCTATACACATATTACGGAGCTTGAAAGCAGGTATTTTGCATGAGATAATTCTTCATGCAGATGAAGCAAACAAAGAAATTACTAAAGTGATGGATGAAAGGGGTCAAATGCAGCAACAGTATGAAACTACTCTACAGGAAAAGAGCGAAGTTGCAGAAAAAATGGAAGGAATGATGAAGTAGAAGAATCGGGCCGAGAAAACCTTAAAAGAGAAGGACGAAGCTGAGCAAATGGTGCAAAAGGCACAAGCAGTATGTTGGTTGTGAAGCCTGATTATCTTCCCGATTCATAGGTCTTGTGTTTTTCAGCCGTGTTTATACCCTATGAAGACTTTACACCCCAAAAGTATGTACACTCTTCCACGCAGGGGAGTGCAGAGGGGGGGGTACCCCCTCTGCGAGGTCTGGGGGGACTATCCCCCCCAGCTGGGGATTTGGGGGCAAGCGGGCCCCCAGCGGGGGTTCAGGGGCAGCGTCCCCCAATGGAGGTTCAGGGGTGAAGCCCTCGAAGAAAAAATTTCCTTGTAAATGTATATTGTAATTTCATTGTAAATCTATATCGTTCATTATAAGGTCGCAGATCTAACGGTAGAAATTATGTTAGGGTTTTTTGCCCTAGAAGGCAACCCTCTGTTATAAGGGAAATGTATTGTGGCTATGCATTATGGCGAGTAATGTATTCTAAGAGAGGAGACTGTGAGAGAAATAAGAGGAAGTTACAACGGATTTGTTGTAGGTTGTATCCCTTCATTTGTTGGATAATAATAAAGCAAGGACCTGGCAATTTCTCTGGTGGACATAGCCCACACTGGGTGAACCACGTACATTTGTGTCTCTATTGTATTGTGTATCTTCTGTGTTTTGTTTCCGCATTTGTTTTATTTTATTTCTCCACGGTCCTATTTTTCTAACAACCAGTATCAGAGCGAAAGGCAACTCGTAGGAAAAGAGGGTTCCTGGTTCGAGTGGGAGCAATGTCGGAAGATGGAAAGTTTAGGGTCGAGAAATTTAATGGCCAAAACTACCAGTTATGGAAGATGCATATGGAATATTATTTATATTAGAAGAATATATTCCTACCATTGGGCAGAGTAGAAAAGAAGTCGACGGCCATGAAGGACGAAGAATGGGAGATTCTTGACAGAAAGGCTCTAGGAACGATACGGCTGAGCTTGGCATCGTCGGTGGCTTTCAATATTTCGAAAGAAAATACAATGAAGGATTTGATGGACGCATTGGCTAAACTGTATGAAAAACCCTCGGCGTCCAATAAGGTATTTCTAA
This sequence comes from Picea mariana, assembly GCA_032191745.1. Lineage (NCBI taxonomy): Eukaryota > Viridiplantae > Streptophyta > Pinopsida > Pinales > Pinaceae > Picea > Picea mariana. Next base: position 265,625 of record JASDQU010244491.1, read on the forward strand.
TGAAGAGATTATTTAATATGAAGATGTCAAAAGGTGGGTCTATTGCAAATCATTTAAATGAATTTAATATGGTTACTAATCAACTAAGTTTTGTAAAAGTGGACTTTGATGATGAGGTTAGGACTCTTGTAATCTTGTGCTCATCGCCAGAAAGTTGGAACGGCTTGGTCATGGCTATAAGTAACTCTGTCTCCGGTTCAAATACTTTAAAATTTGATGATGTTGTTGGTGTTATCCTTAGTGAGGAAATGCGATGGAAAAGCACAGGTGAGACATCAAGGAATGCGTTGAACATGGAGAACAGGGGAAGACAAAAGGATAGAGGAAAGGGATCAGGAAATTGTGGGAATTCTAGGAAGGGCAGATCCAAATCCAGACTTGGAAAGATAGAGTGCTGGAATTGTGGGAAGAAAGAACATCTAAAGAAAGACTGCAGAGCTCCAAAGAAACAAAGAGATGGACAACATGAGAGAAATCAGGAAGCAAATGTAACAGGTGATGTGTTACAAGATGCTTTGATTCTTTCTGTAGATAATATTTATGAGTCTTGGGTAGTAGATTCAAGGGATTCATTTCATGCCACACCCCATAGGAAACATTTTCTAGATTATGTTCAAGGTGATTTTGGACAGGTTCATTTGGGTGATGATGCACCATGTAAAATTGTTGGAATGGGAAAGGTAAAAATAAAGCAACACAATGAAACCAATGGTTGTTGAAAGAGGTAAGACATGTTCCAGATTTAAGGAAAAATCTAATTTCAACAGGGCAGTTGGCAAGTGAAGGTTGTATTTCCATATTTACAAATAAGACGTGGAAGTTCATCAAAGGATCATTAGTGATAGCGAAAGGAGAGAAGGTAGGTACATTGTATTTATGTACCGGTAATACTGAATCTTCTATATCTTTAGCTTCTACAGGAGTGGATACAACATTGTGGCATCATAGGTTGGCACACATGAGTGAGAAGGGAATGCAGATACTTCAAAAAATAAATTTGTTTCCAGATCTTAAACAAATTGATTTGGACTTCTGTGAGCATTGTGTTTATGGAAAACAAAAGAGAGTCAGATTTCTCAGATTCGGAAAAGAAAAGAAGAATGAAAGGATAGAGCTTGTGCATACAGATGTATGGGGACCAGCTCAGGTATCATCTCTTGGTGGCTCTCGTTATTATGTTACTTTTATTGATGATGCAACTAGAAAAACTTGGGTTTATTGCATTCGACAAAAATCTTATGTTTTTTATACTTTTAAGAAATGGAAAGCTTTGGTTGAGAATGAGACAGGAAAAATTTTGAAGTGTCTTAGATCAGATAATGGAGGTGAATATTGCAGCAAGGAGTTTGATGATTATTGTTCATACCATGGGATTCGTAGAGAGAAGACAGTTCCAAGAACACCACAAGAAAATGGTGTGTCAGAAAGGATGAACAGGACAATCATGGAGGGTGCAAGGAGTATGAGATTGCATGTTGGTTTTCCCTTACAGTTCTGGGCAGATGCTGTAGATACTGATGTTTACTTAATAAACAAAGGACCTTCAAGCTCTTTGGATGGTAGAATTCCAGAGGAGGAATGGATAGGAAAAAAGGTAAACTATTCCTTTTTGAAAACTTTCGGTTGTGAAGCATTTGTCCATATTGATAAAGAAAATAGAACAAAGCTTGAGTCTAAATCCAAGAAGTGTACCTTTATTGGATACGGTGTTAATGATTTTGGTTATCGCTTATGGGATTTTGAAAATAACAAAATCATTAGGAGTAGAGATGTCATATTCAATGAGAAGGTCATGTACAAAGATCAGTTCCAGGGAAAGAAACAAGAAGAAGAAAAACAAGAATACACAGTGCTTGATGAGATCACTGAAAAAGAAATTCCAAAGGAACCTGAAAATCAAAATGTACAACAACAAGAGCAGTAGGTATCTCAAACAACTGCAAGTGTTGTTAGAAGATCTACCAGGTTAAGTATACCCCCTGAACGATACTCTCCTTCATTGTATTATTTATTGTTAACTGATTCTGGTGAACCAGAATGTTATGAAGAGACAATGCAGGTAGACACCAAAAAGAAGTGGAAGCAAGGCATGAAAGAGGAAATGGATTCCTTGGAAAATAACCAGACTTGGGACTTGGTTCAGTTGCCTACGAGAAAAAGAGCATTGCAGAATAAATGGGTTTACAAGTTGAAGGAAGAAGATGGAGGAGAAAAGCGGTACAAGGCTAGACTTGTTGTAAAGGGGTTTGCACAAAA
>JASDQU010244491.1:267980-304188 GCA_032191745.1 Picea mariana
GGAGGTTCAGACACTTTTCTACAGGGATATGTTGATTCAGATATGGCAGGTGATAAAGACAGCAGGAGGAGCACCACAGGGTATGTTTTTACTATAGGTGGAACAACAGTAAGTTGGATTTCAAAATTGCAAAAGGTTGTTGCACTTTCAACAACAGAGGCAGAGTATGTTGCTGTTATAGAGGCTAGTAAAGAGATGATTTGGTTACAGAGGTTTATGGAGGAATTGGGAAAGAAGCAGGAGAATAGCAGGTTGTATTGTGACAGTGAGAGTGCAATTCATCTTGTAAAGAACTCAGCCTTCCATTCGAAGACTAAGCATATAAAGTTGAGGTACCACCTCATACGATCCACCTTGGAAGATGGAAATTTGAAGTTGGAAAAGATACACACTAGCCAGAATCCTGCAGACATGTTAGCAAAGGGAGTAACCAGAGAGAAACTGAGTTCCGGATCAGTTTCAATTGGTCTTCAAGAATGAAGATGAAGATGAGAAATTTTCCAGGTCCAAGAAGGTTCAAATTACAGCATATACAACAGTGGTGGAGTTGTTGAGATCAGTCTCCAAGTGGGAGATTGTTGGTTATGGAGCGTAATTATCTTCCTAATTCAGAGGTCTTGTGTTTTTCAGTCGTGTTTATACCCCATGAAGACTTTACACCCCAGAAGTATGTACACTCTTCCACGCGGGGGAGTGCAGAGGGGGGGGCACCCCCTCTGCGGGGTTCGGAGGGGTTATCCCCCCTACTGGGGGGTTCAGGAGCGAAGCCCCCGAAGAAAAAAATGCCTTGTAAGTGTATATTGTAACTTCATTGTAAATCCGGATCGTTCATTATAAGGTCGCAAATCCAACGGTAGAAATTATGTTAGGGTTTTTTGCCCTAGAAGGCAACCCTCTGTTATGAGGGAAATGTATTGCGGCTATGCATTATGGCGAGTATTGTATTCTGAGAGAGGAGACTGTGAGAGAAAGAAGAGGAAGTTACAACAGGTTTGTTGTAGGTTGTATCCCTTCATTTGCTGGATAATAATAAAGCAAGGACCTAGAAATTTCTCTGGTGGACGTAGCCCACACTGGGTGAACCACGTAAATCTGTGTCTCTATTGTATTGTGTATCTTCTGTGTTTTGTTTCCGCATTTGTTTTATTTTATTGCTCCATGGTCCTGTTTTTCTAACACGGTCGTCCAAAATTTTTATAAGGAAATTCCAGAAGTACCATTAGCAGTAGAGGCCACCATGAAGGAATAATTCTTGAGAACTGGTGAAGTCATCAAAGGCTTCCGCAGAAGGATTGGGGAATTGCAATCACACACAGCGCCAGGAACACCGCCAGAAGAAAGGATAGGAAGAGAGAGAACAACGATGAAAACAATAGAAAACATCAAGGAGCTGGAGGAAGAATGCACAAAGCTCTGTGAGGAAAGTGCACAGATCTGGACCAACCTGGTAGAGGATCTAAAAATGAAGGTCTTGGAAACAAGATTGAGGGATGCGCAGGAAAAGGCAAAAAAAGCTTCGGAGATCATAAATACTCTCCCACCTATTGAACGAATGACATCCATTTTGGCACAAAGGAAGTCATATGAGAAAATTGAAAAGTTACGGGACCGGCAAAAAATCCTTCAGCAGTGATTGGGACCGCTGCAAGACGAGGCGCCAAGGGTGATAGGAGAGCTAGAAACTACATAGGGAAAAGTGAAGCAAATAGTGCATGACACAAAAGAGAAGCTTACGACTCTGACGTCGGAGGTTCTAGAGGAAATTTTGGGAACAGAGACAGAAATAATAAAGGATGTTGCGACAACAAAGGACACCTCCCAAAAGTTCATAGAGGTATGGAGGAGCGTACAACAGGCATAAGTGGCTCGGGACGAGCCACAAGTGAGTGTTGGGGGCCTGTTGGACATGCATTTTGAATTCGGTTTACAAAAATTTTGGATTCAGTTTCATAGAAATCATAAGTACGGAGGATCTGCGCAGTAGATGAAGAAAGAAGACAAGGCAGGAGTGGAGTGTGCAACAAAGGCACATGCAGGAGTGCAGTGCGTAGTAAGAACATACTTATCCAAGAATAACGCAAGAGAAGAAAGCGAGTGAAAAGGAAGGATAACAGTTCGACATGCCAAAAGCAGAAAGATGCACAAAAGCATGAGGACAACAGTCAGAGTGCAAACGCATTATGAAGATGTAAAAGCAAGAAAAGAAAGCCCGAACAACGAGTCAACATGAGTTTTCATGAGGTATATTGGTTTGTAATTGGGTTTTTGGGATATGCAAAGTAGGGTTTTGAGCCCTAAAATTTATCTATAAATATGTAATGGGTTGGGAAGATTAGGGGTTCTCTCCTGTGGGTTCGATCGGGTTGAAGTTATTATTTCTATATTTAGAGATTGTTTTGTAAGGCGAGTGATAGAATAGGCAGAGGAGGAAAGAATCTATGTCTGAGTGGAGAAAGAAAGTTGTAGAGAGACGCTTGCACTGCAAAATGACTAGGAAAGATGGAGAGAGAGATATCTTGATATATCTATTGTAAGCGCAGTGCGCAGTCTAAGATGATTACAGAAAGAATAATAAAGAAGCCAGTCGTTGTGAACGTAGCCCAAAGTTGGGTGAACCACGTTAACTACTGTGTTTTCTTGTCGCTTATGTGATTGTTCATGAATATTATCCTTATGTATGGTTAGATTAGATTTGGTTCTTATATGAACACTTCACAATAGTATGAATGTTACAGTAAGTGGCTTATGTTGCGGCATAATGATAACATGTACTGAATTCACTAAGTAACCAAGGAAGAAAAAATACAAAATAATGTGCATAGAATAGATAAGTAAGAATGAATAGGATTATCACCTGCCATTCCCTCACTACAGCAGAAACTTGGTTCATGCATCCCCAATAGATGCCTCGGGTCATACTTCACTTGCATGCAAGTGATACTAAAAGGGTTGGTGTCTGAAGGGTTTTGTTGGTTAAGATGAATTGAACCTAGGGTCTTACAACCGCGTGCCAACATGAACCTATGGTTGGGCATGTGGGAATCATCGTGGGAACCACATCACACTTTCGGTTTCATGACAACCCCCTTGGATTTGACTAGGGGCTTCATGGTTTTGGTGATGAGATTTGTGGGCTTGTGTTGGGGCTTCACACCCACAAAGAAATCCTAATTTAATGTTGACTTGTGGAGGGGCTTACATGTTGACCCCTAGGACTTTCATATAAAGGAGAGAGGTCATTGTGACATTGCATATCATGTATAATGTGTGGAGACATGATGGAGCTAGCATAAGTGATTTTGTAGTTGTGCTAGGAGTATTAATGATCTTAGCAAAGGAGAAGTCTGAAAGGTGGCGAATATGGCCCAAGAGAGAGGAGAGAAGAAGGTCGCATGTGTGGAGCGTATTTTTTGTACCATACGAAGTTTGCAGGAGGATGAAGCGCGTAAATACACGGGTTGTGGAAGGATGAATCGTGTATAAGGTATACGTGATTTGCAATGGAGAAAACAATGTATGATTGTGGGTTATTAGTTGGTGAATCGTGTATCTGAATTTTTGGGCATGTATATATCCATACAGGCTAATAGGCGATGTAAATAGGATGTACAGGTGGTCTACAATAGATTTGTTTGCATAGGATATTCCCAGGAATATTGTTGAGGTTTGGTTTTCTGATTTGTATGGTCATTGGAAAAGAAGGTTGTTCTCAGTTTTGGTGACTTTGGAGGACAAGATTGTCCTTTGATTTTTGGTGATATTGTATTGGTTGGGAGGGTTATTTTTTCCCTCAAGATTTATGATGTTAACAATAATAAAAAATTGAAATTGTGTCTCATGTGTATAGCTGATTCATCTTTGATCTTTGTGTTTCTGCTGCATATGTTTTCAGTCAATAATTTTCAGTGTAGAATTGTTCAGTGATAACAACTAGGGTGTTATTTTTGGTTCACTAGGAAGCAATTTTCATATCTGAAAATTAGTCAAATAGAGTGCATGTGAAAATTGACACGTGATCAACATTGATCTGAAGGATCATCGACAAGATCACCAACTACTTCTTGTGTTGAAAGGACCCATCTAGGAAGCAGTGGTGTTGGTGCAAGTTCATGTTCAATGGACTCATCAGGAGGAAGGTGAGTAGGTGAAGGTGGATTTTTATCCTCACTATCATCATATGAAGAAGAAGAAACTAGAATAGGAACATAATATGGCACAAATGGAAAAGATGGCTCGCAGGCCAAAGAAGGAACAAACATTGAATTAGGATCACATGCCAAGAGATTTTCATCAAATTTAACATCTCTTCTAATAATAATTTCATTAGAATGAGATTGAATAAGGAAACCTTTGGCATATTTAGAATATCCAACTAAAATACATTTCTCACTTGTAGGTTGTAAAGCTTTCATTTTCTCATTAGGAATGTGAGCCCATGTTACACTACCAAATACACAGAAGTGGCTTACATCTGGCTTAATTTTATTCCATTCTTGTTCCGGTGTTATATTTTTTAGAGCCTTTGTGGGAGTGTAGTTTACTATGTAATATGCACAGTTAATAGCTTCCTCCCAATCATTGAGATTTAATACCTAAGATTGGATCATACCAATAGCCATTTCTTTTAATGTGTGATTTTTTCTCTCAGCAACACCATTTTGTTGTGGTGTATATGGAACAGTGTGTTGCATTTGGATGCCCTGTGCAACACAATAACTAAAATTGTTGTCCATATATTCACCTCCATTATTTGTTCTTAACCTTTGAAGTTTATGTCCAGATTGTTTTTCTACGAGGGCCTTGTACACCAAAAAATTGTCAAACACTTCTCTTTTAAATTTTAGGATGTAAACCCAAGTGCGTCTGGAGAAGTCATCAATGAAAGTTAAGAAACCCTTGCACCCAGAAAAAGAAGGAGAAGAAAGCACACCACACAAGTCACTATGAACAAGATGCAAGGGTGTCAAGGTGTGCTAAGATGCATGTTTGTCAAAAATGTCCTGATGATGTTCGTCAAGAATACAATCGGCACAAAATCCATCTATGAAAGAAACAAGAGGAAGAACAATCACCATATGTTGATTACATAGGTTCTGCAATTAGTGATAGTTTAGATGACCAAACCACTCATGCCGAATTTTTCTCAAGTCGTCGCTATGAGCAACAAAAACTAATGGAAAAGATGATGACCCAAATTTGTCAAACTTGTACAACCTAGTAATATCATCAACAATTCGAGTTGAAAGAACATGGTTAGGAATTTTCTAGATCCTTGATTACAACTTGGTGAGGTGAAAACTCTACGGTTTTACCTTCACCTGGATGAGTGATTTGATATGTTGATATAAAGTTGCAGGAAAGACTTGGAACACATAATACATCATTGAAATGACCATTATCTACATAAATTGTTCTAGACCCTACAACGATAAGATATCTATCATCACTAAAAAACATTTTATTGGTGCTACATTCATTCATAGCAAAAAATATGGATTTATCATAATCCATATGATAAGATGCTCCAGAATCAATAAGCCACTCATCAGAAGAACAAGTAGAAGTTGCATTGAAGGAGAAACCAGAAGTATAAAGTGCATGTCCATGAGAAGAAGATGCATAAGAAGAATCAATATTGATGTTGTGATTCTTCATCGTTGCTTCTAAAGCTTCCATATTCTTAAAACATTTTGACTCCACATGACCATCTTTCCCACAAAAGTTGCAATGTCTATCAGTCTTCTTATTTTTAGATTTTTCTCCTTTGTCACCATTAGTAGCGAAATCTAGTTGAGAGGGTTTGGGACCCTTGGTTTGGTTGTTGTTGTGTCGAGGATGTTACTTCTTGGGATTCTTGAATTTATTTTTTTATTGGGACACTAAGGCTTTGTTGGAGGTACCTGCAGTGTTGATCACTCAAATTTGCACAAGTTTATCTTGCTCTCTAATCAAAGCATCACAAAAAGACTCAAGAGTGGGATCTGTATAGGCACTCGCTAAGGCATATCTATTGGCATAAAAGGTAGATACAAAGACAAAATATGCACTACCAAGCTTATAAATAATAATATAGATGCATTGATCTTTTCTCGGATCTATTTTGTAGTCTATACATAAAAGTATAAGTGTTTTGAACTAAGATAAATAACCTTCAATGCAAGAAAAAACATTAGGACTTAGAGTAATTAACAGATTTTCTATCTCGTGTGCTCAAATAATATTGTGTTTACCAAACACAGTTTCAATCTTAGTCCAAGTTGCATCGGGAGCATCAATTCCTTGAAGGTGAAATCTTAAATCAGGAGAAATGGACATTCTGATTATTATATGTGCTTCGTCACTCTTATTATCCCATCTGACTTTATTTACATCATCAATGGGTTCTAGTTCTTTTCTTGAGGTAATCTAGTACAAGCCTTTACTTCTTAATACATCCTCCATTTGGGATTTCCATGAGAAATAGTTGGTACTGGTAAGCAAAATATCACTAGAGATGTCATATCAAAATATGCATAAAAAGATAAAACTGATGGTCTGGATGGAAAGATCCCGGAAAAAATAGGTTTAAAAAAATGGCACAGAAAATGGACTTTGGATGTGAAAGTTATGCCCTTTTAAAAAAGGCATAAACGGTAACCAAAGATCCACGTGGCAAGTAGAAGTTACCACTGTTATAGAATAAGTGGGAATCACTTTTACAATGAAGTTACTTTATAAATGAAAGTTGCATGCAAAACAAATAACTTAAAATGAAATATTAAAGTTATTTAATAGTGATTCACTTTTATAATTAAGTGAAATTCACTCTACAATGAATGCATGAATTTTTCAAAAAATAAAATAAAATAAATAAACTTAAACTCAAGACCTCTTACTAAGTAAAGTAACTTTCAATCAAGTGAACTAGTGCAAAACACAGTATAGTCTAAAGAAGGAGGATTAGGGGTGTTGTTGTTGTTGTTGTTGTGGAAGATGACCTTGGAGTGTGTGCTCAATAAAAACTTATTTTCATGCATTCACACACATAAAAAAATTATCTTCTCCACAACAACAAGGGTTAGATCTCGATTAGCTTACCCAAAAAATGCAATTTTTCCCTATGTTTCTGATTTACCGAGATCGCACAGAGCGCACGACAATGAGCATATGTAGACAAAAAAACATTTTTCCGCTTTGTTTCTGATTTGGCGAGACCATGTAGGGGAAAGAGAATACACAAATTGAAAATAATATCAACCTAGAAATAAAAATAGAAAACTGAAATATTATCTCTTTAAAAAAATTAAAAGGACATATCCAGGCTTTATACCTTCAAATATGATTGAAATGGTCATATATTGGGCAAACAGAAACCTTTTTCAGTGAAATGAAAGGCATTCCTAACTTAAACGAGTGATATGGATGCAATGGAATAGTCCTCTAAGCCCATAAATGTATGGAAATGACAGAAACCAAATATGCGACAACACGACTTCACGATCTCAATCTACAACGGGAGCAAGTCTTCAAATGCGCTCTGATACCATGTTCGACAACACAAGTATTACAACATAGGATGAACACCTTCGGTAACCACTTACACAACTAAATCAAAGATCAATGCACCGATTTTTTTTACGTGGTAAAACTCCTATGGGGAAACATCCACGGCTCTAGCCAACGTGGCCACTTGGAGAAATTTATTAATGCAAAAGAAAATATTATAAAGATATTTACAAGAGAGTTTCTCACAATCGATCATCAACAAATGACCCTCCATGATCTTGAAATATAGATGATGGACCAATCGGTGGTAAGCCACGAATCAATGTAGTCATTAAAATCGAGGAGAATATGATCCATTGGATCACTCTATGTTGAGAACATATCGTGACCATCGAATTTCCTAACTATAAATGCATACTAATGCATACTAAAGACACATAATTTTACCTAACAACACATTAGACCAAGTTGATCTTAACTAATTCTCGAGTGTCTAAATATCCTAACACATTACAGTTGGGTGGAAAGGCAATTCAATGTGGAGAAGACAGTGTCAACATTGTAGAAGTACTTCTACTAGACAAAGTTATGATAGGACATCAATGGGTATATCATATCACACATTGCTTGTGCCATTGCCCAGCCTAGCATAAATAATCAAGGGTTGTACCCTCTTCTACATGTTGAATTTTTGCAACTTTGAGTAGTCATTCTTCACAAGAAAGTACAAGAAGACCCATCTACGCCATTACAGAAGCCCCAAGAATAAATTGAAGACCCAGGAAGAGAAATCAACCCCACCAGTAAAAGAAAGAAAATAATAAAGTAATTTGAAGACCCTAAATAAGAATTCGGCCATAGACATGCGCCTAGATTAGTATAAATACAGGACTGAATCATTTCATTTGGACATTGAGACATCTCCTTCCGCAGTGCGCACAAGGCAGTTGCAGCTGGAGTTTTGGTAATTTCGCTATTTCTAGGTTCCTGGCATCTTGATAAGTACGCCACACTTGGGGAGGATATTCTTAGTTGCTCTTGGTCATCTTATTGAGGAACTAGGTCTTGGTGATGCTAGCCTTGGGGACGATCTTCTCTATATGTTATTTTGGCTATTGATGGTGATGTACTAGTAATATCTTGGACTGAATTATTCTATAGAAAGGTTGTTGGGTTTTCTCCCAAGGTTGGGTTTCCCAGGATAAACTCTTGTGCTCTTATGTTTACTGTGCATGGTCAATATTTATAGATCTTGTTACTTATGTTGCAATACTATAGTTGATATTTTCAGCGTATAGTTATTCTATGATAACTCTTGTATGAAAGTGAATCTTGTTATCAAATCATAAGGAAGTAACTATCAAAACTGATAGTCATAAAACATCAACACTACCTACCTCGGGCATGCCCTGGGAGTCGATCTCCATGGATTACATGCCAAGCCTTCCCTCAACCAAGCATGGTAATGAATATGTATTTATGGTTGTTGATCAGTTCTCTAAGATGGCCATTTTAGCACCCTGCAAGAACAGTATCAGATCATAAGCCACTACTAAGCTATTCTTCAAGCATGTTTGGGTTCATTTTGGGCTATCATTGACCACCATTTTAGATAGGGACAATATATTCCTAAGTGCTTTTTAGTCCAACATGTGGTCACTAATAAACACCAAGCTAACCAAATATGTTGCCTTCAACCCCCAAACTGATGGATATATAGAGGTAATGAATAGGATGATTGTGTATATCGTGAGAATGTACATCTCCAAGCTACCATGTACTGGAGGAGATCCTTATTTATGTTTAACATAGACACAACAAATCCCTTCACAGATCGATTGGCCATGGCCCTTTTCAAGTGTGCTTGGGGTTCTAGCCATTAGCCCCAATTGACGCATAACTATCCATTGCATCTACACAAGAGCATTCCTCCCATGGTCAAATTGTAGCAGATAGAGCAACCAAAATTATTGAATGGATCCATCAAATCCAACAAGAAGTTCATGATGGTTTGTAAAAAACTAATGCCAAGTACAAGAAACGACATGATCAACATCAAGTTCCACACAAGTTTCAAGTTGGTGATAAAGTATGGTTGCACTTACAGAAAGAGCACCTCGCATATCCCCACTAGAATCTCAAACCACACCGATATGGGCCTTGCACCATCACCAGGGATATGGAGGAGAATGCATTCGTATTGAGTATTCAACCTTTCCATGGCTTGCACCTTGTATTCAATGTGGAGCTTCTTTGACCATACTTTCCACCTCTAAGGTGATTTAGAACTTGGCCCCTACAAAACTCAACCCACATTATATTAAGCAGGCTATAATTGACTAGATCATAGACATCAAGATGAAGGGAAATTTCTAGTAGAACATACAACTCTATCAAGTTGTCAAATCCAGGAAGCTCCTTCACCAGAGCAAGTGGCTCAAAAGGAATCAAATTCAACAAAATTCTCTCCATTTGATGGAGGAACTTGATGCAATGGGGACCATTGTTTTGTAAGGGAGGACGATTGATCCAGATGGATACCAATGACATCCCACCTCTTACACTAACTCATAATTGTTGTACATCTTGGTAGTTCTACTATAGTTTTGTAGGTCTTGAACTTCTAACTCATATTTTTGGCATTTCCCATGTGTTTTTGGTAGTTAACACTTCTCTAAAATCTTCGATTATGGAGCCTACCAAACACATAGAGAATATAATAAGATTTATAATGGTTCAATAAACACCCCAAATGGATTTTCCATGCGAAAGTTGTGACCCCAAGAAGTTGACATATCAACTAGGCTCCTCAAGGCCCACATTCATTTTTCCACCTCATATCTTAGGGTTAGGGTTTTGCCTCTTAGGGATTTATTCTTTATGTTAAAAATCAGTTTCAACCTCTTGTAATCTTCTTCTTCTTCTCAATTAGCATAGCAGACACATATCTCTTCAAAGATAAGCTACCACCATTCTAGCTAGTTTGTATTGCTTTGTATATTGCAATATTTTTCTATTTCATTCATTAAAAGAATTTAGGTTTCACTAATTATTATGTTCTCTGCAAAAACTCTATGTAATTATATATTCAATATATTCTCCACATAATCTATATCAAGGGTTCATTTCTCCTCCCTGAAACCTTATCTTAGCTACTTCAGTTTGGAAAACCCTTTCTCTAGTAGGTTCTCCACGATAGGTAAAGATGAGATTATCCACATAACGGGCATGTCTTCTCCATTTAGAAATATCATATCTTAATAAATGGGGTTTTCCACTTCCTTCCATGCCATTATATATCCATGATGACTTACCATTGTTACATGGATACCCTTCATTATGTGCCTTCATCAAACTTATTATATTAGCAGTTTGCATAGATGAATCTTGGGGATCTCCCCACTCCATAGCATCTCTATTCATGATTGCCTTCGAGTGCCATTCTCACCTACACATCATATTGTATGTTTGTGGAATCCCTGGGTCATTTTTCTCCAAGGAAACTATTTTGATTGGTTGTCCTCCATTCCACCTAGATGCTTAGGTATGCCTCCAAAGGATTTCTAATATGAGGGAGTACAATACTTTGGTTCCATTCTTGACACACTAGAATTTAAATGGTTATGCTTCAAAGTCTCTTGATATGACTATTCATGGGATGAGGTTGCAAAATATTGGAGCTTTAGGTAATCAAAGTGCTTATACCCAAGGTTCCAAGTGGAGAAAATCCACCTTCTTCTTCATGTGCCTTGCCTTGGGTCTTGGACTTCCAAGCATCCACAACCTCCTCTTGGGATGGAAAAATACATGCATTGCCATTGACATATTCAAGATTTTCTAATACGTCCACCAACATTAGGTCCTCCTCAATCTCTCCCTATGCCCTCATCAGGGCCATGTATCAAATTATTAGGTTCTATTTAACATCGTTGCAAACTTTCAATGTAACAGACTAGATTTTTAATTAAAAATAGTTTTGAGTAAGTCTAGTTTATTAATAATACAATGATTTAGTGATTGTTAAGTTTTGTAGGATCTATTTAATATAAATATAAACTTCCAATTTTACCAACATATATGGAATGCAAAGTTCTAGAATTTTTCATTCAAAATAACTATATAGAGACTTGGGTTGCTTTGTTGCTCATGCCCTTGTTATGTTGCTACAATCAAAATTAACTTAGACTTTTATTATTATAATATCCTAGGCAACCCCATGTAAAAGTACATATTCCATACAAAGACTAGAGAGAATGTGTTATACTCAATGTCGACGTCTAAACCTATTTGATGTTTTATAATGCCCCATGTAAGGTCTCCCATGACACCCATTGAGAATGTGTGCTCCTTGGGTAGATTCGGCGACAAAACAGACAAAGAGAAAAAGGAAGAAGTGATCAATCGAGTGAAAAAAGACATTTTGGTGTGAGTAGGAACACCTTGGGCACATGATGGTGACATGCATCACTAAGGGGGCACACACCTTACTTGCCTTAGAACGATTGGCAGAGACTTGGGTTGTGTTTGGGCAAGGGCGGGGCAACTTGGGAGCATGCCCAAGGAGTGGACCCGTCTGCCCTCGGCAACATGAGTGCACTAGAGAGTCACGGTGATCATCTTGACAGAGCACACAAGGCAAGGGGTGCGCACCCAAGGATGGGGCGTGTTGGTATAAGAACCAAATGGTTGATGGGTGCACTGGGTCCACATAGGGGGCATAATGAGTTGTTGAGTGTGGGTTTGTGAAGGGGTGTGACACACCCAAGAGCATGATGTTTTGCACAAGGGACTCTTAGAGTCCATATAAAAGCAAGGGAACACAACCAAAGGAAGGCATGATAGATAATTTTGGACAAGAGATTTGGAGAACAAGTCTGAGGCAAGTCTAAGGAAACGAACTGAGGCAGATTCTCCAAGATGGAAGACAAGTACCCAAGAGTTCGACACTTTGGGAGGTTTTGGGGAAGTCTCTAAACACAAGTATATGGAGTCTTGTGTGGGGAAGAACCGAAATCTGTGTTAGCTTATTGAAAGTATGCAGAAACAAAAGGACAACAAGTCTGTGGTTATGGAAACGTCTGAGGTGCACTGCAAGTGGTTGTGGAGATAGTTGTGATAGAGAGTCTTGGTGTGATGAATTTGTTCTTGAGTGTCTTGGTGAGGTGAGGTGAGTTGTGTGACTTTGTCAAATTTGTAAACCGAGCCGATAGTGATCATATTGTAACTGTTTCAAAATAACAAAGACTTACCCGGGTCATGGGTACGGTTTGTGCCGCTTGCACTATTTCTATGTTTCTCTTCGTTTTTTCCATAGTTGTTCTCTTGGATTCTCATGTTCATGGATGCATGCTTAAATAAGACTAAGTTTTAAACTATGTTAACAAATGTCTAAGTAAGCAAGAGTTGCACTAGAGTAGGAGTGTGACTCGCCAATAGACTAGAACAGAATATTGGTATGCTCCAGTTGAAGAGGCGTAGTCCAGACAAAGTATTATTGGTGTACCAAGAAACCAAGTAAGAACCATTGTGGTGTCGCACTCCCTCATGAGGTGAACGATCGCAATATCTAATCAGGCATCTTGTGGGGTCGTGACAGGTGGTATCAAAGCAGATTTCTCTCTTCACCACTACTATAGTCAAAACAGTGGTGGGGAAGGGGTGCTCTTGTTGGAAATAAATTCTAAGTGCGGGCTTGGTGACAATTCAATGGACTAACCCATCACAGAGGCAACCTAAGAACATACTTTTTGGTTTGTGACGCAAGTGTGAGATGAGTTCCAAATGAAGTCGTGACTTGTGAACAAAATTGGGCGCACCCCTTGAGTAGGCCAAGCGTAGAGTTACATGGGTGAACCGAGCAGTTGGGCAAGGCGGACAAACGCAGAACTTGTTACTGACCCAAACAAAGAATTGAACATAGAGGCATTTGGGTGAAAACCTTGGTGAACGGTTCGATAAGGAGGGTGGTTCGGTCACAAGTGGTATGAGCCTAGTCCTATGTGCATACGCAGACCAGGGGAAAGGTTCGTGAGGGTGAACATAGCACTTGGATCTGTATATGACCACAAGACTCATTGTATACTTTGGACATTGCAGAAGAGTTTCACAAAACTTTTTAAAATACCAAGTGACGAGGGTCAAGCAACGAGATGGATGGTGAAAGTGATGAAGCTTGGAATCCAATAAAGACAATGTAACTCAGCGATTCGAGAAACTCCAAGAGGGTTTGGAGAGGATGGACGAATTCAACTCCCATATAGAGTCTAAGATCAATAGACTAAAGGAATTGAAGAGGAGGACTGAAACTTTAGTGCCAGCTTTGTTAGGAGCACTCAGGGAGGAGAGAATCCAACATGAAGGCACCACAACAGCAAAGAATCATCCCAAGCCACTCGTGAGGAAAGGTAGGTTTATTGAATGTTACTTATGTTCGCAAAATCATTTTATGGCAGACTGTCCAATGCAAGGGAAGTTAGCATTGTTGGTTGATGAGGAGGCTCACTCACACCAATAGTGGAGGAGTTAGAAACCTTGGCAGAGATGGTTCAAGTGCATAAATTGATGGAAGAAATGAGAGAATTCATGGAAACATTTGTGGAACAAATGCAGGTGTTCAAGATAAGAGGTCAAGGATAGATTTTACAAAGTTAAGTAGTTGAAGGACTCTGCTTTGTGGACACAACATTAAGTGGACTGAGTATGGAAGCTTTGGTTGACACTAGTAAAACCCACAGTTTTGTGAGTAAACGAGTTGCAAAGTCTCTTCATCGCAAGCTTGAGAGTTGCACTATAACGTGTAAAGTATTGAAATCAACAACGATGCCAATGACGGGGATTGTTTGTTCGGCATCATTGAGAGTTGGGGAGTGGTTTGGCAACATGGATCTCTTGGTAGCTCCATTGGAAGATCATGCGATGATCTTGGGCTTGGACTTCCTCATAATATCCAAATATTCTACACTCATTCATGAAAGTTGCTTAGTATTCTTGGATGAGTACAGAACACCAAGTGCACCCTTGAAGACGAAGAGGAAGCTCTGGAGGATGCCTTGGATTTTTGTGATCAGGTTGGTAGAAGGAGTCAATGGGAGCTATGACAAGCCTTACAACATAACACATCAGCCAAAATTCATCCGCACCGCAACATCTCTCAGTAGTCTGGGGTAAGAAGAACAACAATTGATGGTGAAAAAAAACTTCGATGAAGATATCCATGGAGAAGGTTGGTCAATTGAGGAACCAGCAAAACCATGAATGTGATTGTAAGAGATAGTTGGACTCTTCACTTGCCATGGAGTAGGGGGAACATCACGAAGTGAATAGTCATCAACAATAGGTTATGGACGTTGTGGAGGATCGAGAAGCATACTTACCCACCGCAGAAACTCCAAGAGTTTAGTCAAGCCAGTGCATGGAGGCACTTACTTAACCAAACTTAGAGATGAATGTGGAAGAGTTAGAAGATGAAGACTGACACTCAACAATGATCGTGAAATTTTGTAGGAATGCCATGGGGATATATGACTTCCAACTTACTACAGAATGACTTAAGGAGTTGGGATGCACACCGAAGGAATTTTGTTTGGTCATGCGATACTTGTGCACAAAGCACAAGTTAGACACCATGTATGACAATAGCCTTGGCGATGAATATTAGGTACACTCTTCCTAGTGGAGGTGTCATCGAAAGACTCGAGTAAGAAATTTGTGAAACAATGGATGGGTTGTGGAGGTGACTTGACAGATTGGGACGAGGAGTAGGACCTTGTCCAGAACTGAAGGGTTTTGGATAAGTGAGACGAGGCACTTACTTAACCAAACTTAGAGAAGAATGTGGAAGAGGTAGGAGATGAAGACCGACACCCAACAACGATCATGAAATTTTGTACGAAGGCCATGGGGATATAAGATTTCCATCTTACTAGAGAACAAATTGAAGAGTTGGTATGCACACAGAAGGAAGTTCATTTGGTCATGTGATACTTGCACACAAATCACAAGTCAAACACCATGTATGCCAATAGTCTTAGCGGTGACTATTGGGAACACTCTTCTTGTTAAACGAAGAAGATGTAAACATGTTGTCAGGACCAAACATCGCGAATGGTAATGCCTAGTGGAGGTGTCATAAAATACTCAAGCAGGGAAGTTGTGAAACAACGGATGGGTTGTGGAGGTGACTTTCCAAATTGGGGCGAGGGGTAGGACCTTGTCCAAAACCAAAGGGGTTTGGCTAAGTGAGACAAACAGGTTGAGACTGTAGTGGGAAACTCAACAAGACCAAGGGGATTTGGACACGATGAAAATGAGGTAGACAGAAAAGAGTTTTATGGATGTGGATACGTGCATACTCTAGCGACGAATGCGACAATTGGACTGATCACCCAACCAATTTGGAACTTGAGAGGATCCAATGTACATGAAACATAAATGACATAGTCGAATTTTTGAAGCCATCATGGGTCAAGAGCATCCAACACTTGAGCACACTTTGCAGAAATTCTTGAAGGGGGTATGTCTTGACGACAACAATTGAGGAGATGGTAGTCATTGATTAGTGACAAGATCTGGAGATGGGAAAGAGATGACACCCACCGAGCGTGCACACTCCTTGGGAGAATTCAGTGACGGAATGGATGGAGAGCACAAGGAAGAAGCAATCGGTCAAGTGAATGAAGAAGTTTGAGTGTGAGCAGGAACACCTTGGGTGCACGATGGTGACATGGGACACCAAGGGCGCACACACCTATTATAAAAACAAGATCGCGGAGCAATAAAATAAAACAAAATGTGAAAATAAAACATAGAAGATACACAATATAATAGAGACACATATATACGTGGTGCACACAGTGTGGGCTACATCCACCAAAGAAATTGTCAGGTCCTTCCTTATTATTATCAAACAAAATGAAGGGATACAACCTACAGCATGCCCGTTGTAACTTCCTCCTCTTTCTCTCACAGTCTCCTCTCTCTGAATACAATAATCACACACATACACATCCGCAATACAATTCCCTCATAAAAGAGGGTTTCCTTCTAGGGAAAAAATACCTAAAATAACTTCTACCATCAGAACTTCTACCTTATAATGAACGGTCCAGATTGACTACCAAATTACAATATTTTACAAGGCAATTTTTCCCAATATTTCACTTCGGGGGCGTTGCCCCTGAATCCCTCGCCAAGGGGGGGCTACAAAAATTATCACCACCCCCCTGGAAACAGTTGTGGGAGGGAAATCCCCCCCACCCCCACCCCCGTTAGAGAATGGGGTATGTTATCCACCAAGTTGCACTAGCTGGATTTGTTGATGAGCCGCTAAAGATTGGGCAGTCAGATGCTCATATGTCAGAGTTCACAGTTTCAGTAGGTCTTTCAAAAGACCACTTTTTCCGCAGTTCCATCCCTCCGGGGGCATTGTAATAAATGAGTTGTGCATGAAATATTGTAAAATACTATTGGCCACCTAAGACCTGGGTACGAGCATGTACTCTAGAGTGTTTTTTTTTCACTTGTTAATTATTTTTTGTCTGCCTTAGTGGGCGATTAATAATTTCTAAATTTTTTCACTCATAGACTGACTCCAAAGCTGGAGTATGTGTTGGTGGTTAGGCCTTGGCATGGTATAACCAATTTCTAGTATTTAAATGTATATGAGTTCATGTTAGGTCATGTCTATTGAGTCATATGGAAGTTGTGGCTAGATTTGATAGGTTTTTTTTTAATGTTTTAGTGAAATAACAAATTTCCCGCAAAATGGAAATTTTTAATTGTAAGTCAATAAATTGTAAAAAATATGGCATCAGTCATTGGCATATGCCATATTTATGCTTGTTTTCCAAGCCAGAGTACCATTTAAACCCTATTCCCCTTCTGTCAAGCCAAGAAAGTGATTTTTATCACTAAAAAATGAATTTATCTCGAAAAATACGGAAAAGGGATCATTTAATTAATTTCCTATTTTTTAGGAAAACTGGGGAACATGTTGGAAACATGTTTTTTCTTGGTCCAGGGTCAATTGGAAGCTTGGGTGAGTTCACTGGAGGGGAATTCGACCTCTTTGACTGACATGGCATGGAGGAGATCCCAAAGTAGGGACTCAACCCCACTTAGCACATGTGGCGCATTTAGAGAGAGGGCGCACATCCCAAGGTTACACACTCGCCCTCACACCCGTGTTCACTCTCGCTTCACCTCACATCACTCCCCGACACTCCACTTCCACCTCCCTTCACTTCACTCCATCTCCTCTCCACTCCACACTCACCACACTTAACCTATATGCCACTCCTTCATCACTTGCACATCTCCTCTTGGTAATATCACCCAACTAGCTATATATACAAGGCAACCCTCCTCCCTTTTGTGGGTTGGATCTTGGGAGACCTTAGTATACATGATTGTAATCTTTCATTTATTGATTGAATCAAAAATCTTTGGAGTTCAAGATTGGTGTGTGGACTCAAATGTGTGGATGGATTGTTAGCTTATGAGGTAATATTATTCTTAGTTTTATTTCTCGTATTTGCATGAAGGCTATGGTGAGGATATTTCTATCTAATTAGAGTATATGGTTTACTTGTTTGTTATGCTATATACTTGTTTGATGCATTTGATGCTTAGATTCTTATGTTAAGTTTTTGTTTAAACTAACGTGGAACAAAGTCTCTCTTGTAGGAAACACCTTTTGTGCAGGTACTTGTCAGAGGCTTGGATTTTGAAAGGCCAACCTTTTGGAGAATCAAATAAGCTTGCTTTCTCCCTTGTGTTCTCTTGAAGCACTTCAGAAAACTTCATCTCTCTTCTTCACACCAAAGAAAGACTCCATTGCCCAAGGGTTCGTGAGGCTCAAGCAAAGGCTCCACAAAATTGCTAAAAAATTCTTCTCCCTTCTTCTTTCTTTACATGCATGTTAGTTAGATCTGTTTTAAAGGATAAATCTCAGCATCTAATGCTGCATGCATGAAGTATTTAGATCTAGTTTCAAATTTTTCCAACTAAAGAGTATATCTAAGCTAGTCTCTAAGCAATTTTCTACATTTTTCACTTAAATCTTAAAGCTAGAAGTTGCTTCATTTTACTATGTAAATCAAGCTAATTGGTTGATTCATGCTTGTTGTTCTTTTGGGACAGAAAACAGAAGCAACTAAGAGAGCTTAGTTTAGGCTAGTTTAAAGTGTCAAAAGTCTCAAAAAAATCACTTTTTTGCCTTAGAAAATTTTCAGAAAATTTTTGGTAATTTTTCTCAAGTTTTAGTTAGTCTTTTAAAATCGTTCTCATCATATTCTAATCGCTTTTTTTTCTGTTTTCACACAGAAGTAACAGGTAAAAGGGGAGGCTCCGCCCAAGTTTTGAAGATTAAACCTCTTTCAGAACCCCTCGTTGTTGTCAGGAACTCTCTAGTTCATTTTTTGATTTAAAAAGGCATTGTAAGCCTTGATCTCACATTATAAAGATCAAGAGCATCCAAAAAGAAAGTAGTGTAGAATTTTGCGAGCCACAAAGCTCGTTTTCGTCATTTCCCCTGCCCCTGGGGGGGAAACAGATGTTTTTCCCTTTCTTTCTTTGGGTTTGCTTCCCGTGTCTTTTGCTTAATTTGTTAGTTTTAGCTTTGCATAAAAAGATAAAATCAACTCATCTCACTTAATTGAAGTCATAAAATCAACTACAAAGTTTTAGGTTTGCTTTCATAGAATACTAGTTGCTAGTTTCCTTTTTTGCAAATATTGGAATAAACCCAAGTTGCTCAATCCATGTATGCAATCCTACTGCTACGCTCAAGTGGCTTTGGGGACCCAAAAACGGATTTGAGAAATGCATGCTAGTTTAATTAGGAAAATCTCTTGGTTGTGTTATTCATCTAAGACCTCTACCCTAGGTGGAGTGTGTTAAGTCAGGGGGAAACTTTGATATCGAGGTTCTCTCCCCGTTGGACCTACGGAACACTCAGTCGGTAAGTCTATAAGATTGGTGAATAACAAACAAAGAGGCCACACTCACTTTTGCACACAAAGAGTGGGGACCCCGACTTCAATCCCCACTTCACGAATTCAAAGACTTTTTAATATCCCAAATACCTTAAATAAAATCCTCAAGATAAAATTAACGCGGCACATTCATCACATCACATTTACTTTTATCTGGCATTGGTCCACCTTCTATTATTTTTGTCAGTTTATTTAAAGTTATGTGGTGAATGATTAATGCTTATGAGCTTTTTACATGTTGTATCCTTTGAGTAATGTATGTTGTTATATTTATCTTGTGTTCCCAAATAAACTCCTAGAATAGTTTTTCTTTTCAATTTCATAGAGTAAAAGCTTTAGATTCTTTTTCATAGGGACTACCCCCCTTGGCTTCGCTAGGAGTTGGACTAGACGGAGGAGTTGAGGATCAGGTAACAGCACCTTGACTCGAAACTTGCCCCCAACGACATACCAAGTGGATTGAATATTTCTTCCATGATAGCCCGGGTGTGTATAAGGCGGCAACAAGGTCCAAGCATGGCTGAAACAAACCTCTGAATCAGGAACATAATCAGGCTCCACAACAAACAACACCTTAATTTCCTTATAACGATTGATGGAGACTTGGGTTGTGTTTGGGCAAGGGTGGGACAACTTGGGAGCATGCCCAAGGAGTGGACATGTCTTCCCTCAACAACATGGGTGCACCGAAGAGGCTGGATGACCCCATCGACACACCCACGAGGAGTCATGAAGATCGACATGAGAGTGTGCCCAAGGCAAGGGGCGTGTGCCCAAGGATGGGGCGCGTCGATCCAAGAAAAGAACATTTTATGGGTGTGTGGGCTTGGATGGGTGCACTAGGTCAATGAAGGGGGCGCAATGAATCATTTGAGTGTGGGTTCGCGAAGGGGCACAATACACCCAAGAGACATGATGTTTTACACAAGTGACTCTTGGAGCTCATATAAAGGCAAGGGCACACAACCAAAGGAAGGCATGATAGAGCATTTTGGACACGCGATTTGGAGAAAAAGTCTGAGGCAGAGTTGCCAAGATGGAAGACATGTAGCCAAGAGTTGGACACTTTGGGAAGTTTTGAGGAAGTCTAGAAACGTAGGTCTATGGAGGCATGTGTGGGGAAGAATTGAAATCTGTGTTAGCTTGGTGAAAGTCTGTGGAAACGAAAGGACAACAAGTCTGCGGTTGTGGGCATGTCTGAGATGTACCGTAGGTGTTTGCGGAGACGATTGTGATAGAGAGTCTTGGTGTGATGAATCTATTCTTGAGTGTCTTGGTGAGGTGAGGTGAGTCGTGTGACTCTGCTAAATTTTAAACTGAGTTGGTAGTACTCATATTGTAATTGTTTCGCAATAACAAAGACTTAGTCGGGTGTTAGGCATGGATTGTGTTGTTTGCACTATTTATGTGTTTGTCTTCGATTGTTCCGCAGTTTTTCTCTTGGATTCTCATGTTCATGGATGTATGCTTAAATAATACCAAGTGTTAAACTATGTTAACAATTGTCTAAGTAAGAAAGAGTTGAACTAGAGTAGGAGTGTGACTCGTCGATGACCTAGAACAAAGTATGGGTATGTTCTAGGTGAAGAGGCGTAGTCCAGACAAAGTATTATTGGTGTGCCAAGCAACCAAGTAAGAACCTCCATGGTGTTGCACACCCTCAGGAAGCGAACGATCGAAAGATCTGATCATGCATCCGATGGGGTCATGACACCCCACATTTTGGCCCTAGGCAACTAGAACTCTATTTTTACTTATCATAGAATTTAATTTGTTTAGTATTTGTTTGGACCTAGTTAGATTAATGAAGATATTTGATATGTTGACGTTTGAACCTATTTGATGTTACCTATGTATTAACATTATATGATTGTTGCCAATATGTGTTTATAATGATGACATGTATGTGATTCCATTTTGGTCATGTAATAAAAATATTTAATTTATCAATGTATATATACTAGTTCAAGATTTTGCTATGTACTCGTATGGATGCATCATGCAACACATGATGCAAATGATAGATTTCTTGATTGAACATTGATACATAAAGATGGATTATTGCATGAAAATGTTATATATGCCAACCATTAGTAAACTAAAGTATAGGTTGAAAACCTTTGCAAGAGATGAGTGGCCATAGTGCCAAGGTAAATTGGATATCGTAGACATTAGGAAGATCAATGCATGCTATTAATTTGACTTGTAATCTTAATTATCTTTTCAAACACTACTATGATTTGTGTGCAAGTGTGATTTTCACAAGAAACAATGCTTGCCCAGATGGTTATTTGATGATGTGGCTCTTGGAACAATAGTTGCACGATATGGATGGGACTCAACAGTTAGGGTTGACCCTAGTTTTATCAGAAGGGATCAAGGTGTTATCCACCATGTATCCTTCAAAACCTGGATTCATGGGAGGTAAGTGTTAGTCACACTCCCCTACACATGTGATGACAACTATTGATTCCCTATTGGGGAAGCTAGGTCGATATAGTTGATGCGTTCACCTTAGGGTTATATGGAATTATGTCAATATAGTTGGGGCTCTATCATATTGTGGCATAGGAGGAGACGAGAGATGGAAGATGGAAGTAGAGATGATTAGGTGTTTAGGGGTATTTTGAGTTTGGTCAAGATCCTAATAAGAATTTGTGTTGTCGTCCTTTACTTATAAGGTATTATAATTAGATTATTTATTACGCTTAATACACTTGTTTAGTTCATTTCTAATAAATGTTGTGTGCTCATCCACATAGCATGGTTATTGAATCATTGTGATTTTTGTTAATGAAATTTATTGGACAATGCATTACTTTAATTATCACCATGAATGTGTGATGTGGATGTAAAGGAATTTTGCATTAGAAGCATCGATTGCTCATTGTTATTAGTACAGGCACAAGATATGTGTACACTAACTACGTAAATGTAATAAGGCATGCTTGCCAGTATGATTACATTTATGAATTAGTTGCTAACTAGGATCATTAATCATTTAATCAATTGATTGGTGTTATGGGAAATTATATTGTATGCATTTAAAACATCTAAAGGCACAATAATCATTCATTGAATTTCAATGGTTGGTTGGTATGGTGGTGATAAATAAGTATGGTTGGTTGGTATAGTGGTAATAAATAAGTATGGTTGGTTGTCATTAATCTTGATGTAAATGCCAAAGGAGTGAGTTAATAAGTGGACAAACTCAACCTTTATGGTGATTTAATTTCTTATTTTTTATTTCCGATGTGTGCGAAGCAAAGTTATACCTTGATCTTCTTATTTTTTCAAAATTTTGTGGTCAAAGTTCCCATCAATCAAGTGGAACTATAACTTTTGGTAAAAGTCCTATTAGATTTGAAGAATGATTTCAATAGAAAAAGAGATTGAGTTTGTCCATAACTTAACTTACTCCAATGCCAAATATGTTAATGATTCAATATGTGATTGAAGACTTTTTACCCTTTGCAATTTTCTAAATAGGACCTTAAGGGTGAGGTTGTTAGCCTAGTTATAAGGGTAATGGAGGAGGCTTAGGGGAATGTGCATGGGGAAGTGATAAATAAAGGGGAAGCAAAAAGAGTTGAGGGGGTTCTTTAGTCTTATATTTTCTTGAGAAATTAAAGAATTGTAAAGTTCGAGAGAGAATTATTTGTGACATTCTGTTCAAGAGACTTATTATGCAACACTGTTCTTCGAGCCTACATTTACTTGATCACAACTTGAGAATCCTCCCAAATTTGTATTGTTGAGGCTCGTTTTTCGCTGCAATCTTACGTAACATTTTTTATTCCGGAAGATCTGCAAAGTAATTTGAAACCCCCTTATACATGCTTTGAATTTTGTGTTAGTGTGTCCTTTGAATTTATTTTTTACATTCCAGATGTAAACAAATAAAAAATAAACAATAAAATTCTAGGGCCATCATTATTACATCGCTAAATTTCCATATAACTAATAATTTAATGTATGTTTCCCCCTTTTATTTTTTATTTTTTTAAAGGAAATTCTCGCAGGGAAATCTTCGAGCACTTCTCTATATTTGTGGATGGTATCCAATGTAACACTCTTGTCATTGATTGTGATGTCTAACCAAGTAGGGACACTGAGTAAGGCACTAAACAGGGGCATCCATCCTAGGGATCACCCCTGAAACCTCCTACATGAGGCTCAAAGCACCCAATTAGTCAAACTGGCCCACCCAACTTTTATATATCTAATTAATTTTTACTTGACATAGTTTTGTATTTAAACCAACATTCCCCCCTCAATAGGTGAAGGGAATGTCAAATGATATTAATTGTGAAATTATTGTGTATAGTGCAACAATCAATTATTAACACTTAGATGAACTATAAGATGGAAGTACAAACGATTAGGTGTTTAGGGGTGCTTCTGAGTTTGGTCGGGATCCTTAGAGAAATCGATTGTCTCATTATTTACTTATAAGGCATTATAATTAGATCCCTTATTGTGCTTAATACACTTGTCTAGTTCATTTCTAATAAATTTGGTGTTATTATATACATAGCATGTGTATAAAATCGTTATAAATTTTGTTGATGGAAGTTATTAAATAATGCATTACTTTAATTATCATCATCCATGTGTGATGTGGACATAAAGGAATTGGACATTAGAAGCATGGATTGTTCATTGTTATTAGCACACACGTGATGTATTGTACACTAGCTACGTAAACATTCCTAAGGCATATATGCTAGTATGATTACATTAATGAATTGGTTGCTAACTAGGAGTATTAATCATTTAATTAAATTATTGGTGTTATGAGAAATTATATTGTATGTATTTAAAATATCTAAAGGCATAAAAATCATTCATTGACTTTGTTGGTTTGTTGGTATGGTGGTAATAAATAAGGTTGGTTGTCATTAATCTTGATATAAATGCCAAAGATGTGAGTTAATAAATGGACAAACTCAACATTTTTTTTCTTTTTTTTTTCCTTTTTTATGTGTGCGAAGCAAAGTTCTACCTTGATCTACTCATTTTTTCAAAATTCCCATGATTTAGGTTGTCTTAAAATGGACTAAAACCACTAATGACAAAGTTCCATGGTCAAAGTTCATATCAATCAAGTGGAACTATAACTTTCGATAAAATTTCTATCAAATTTGGAGAAGGATTTCAATAGAAAAGAGGTTGAGTTTGTCCATGAATTAACTTACTCCAACGCCAAATATGCTAATGACTCAACATGTGATTTAAGACTTTTTGCCCTTTGCAATTTGCTAACTAAGACCTTAAGGGCAAGGTTGTTATCCTAGCAATGAGGGCAATGGAGGAGGCTTGGGGAATGTGCATGGGGAAGTGATAAATAAAGGGGGAGGAAGAAGAGTTGAGGGGGATCTTTCGTGTTATATTTTCTTAAAAAATAAAGAATTGTAAAACCTACGAGAGAATTATTTATGACAATATATTCAAGAGACTCATTGAGCAATGTTATTCTTGGAACCACTAGGAAATCGAAGTGTTTTTTTTTAAACGAGAATGTCGACGAGACTCTTAATTAGTGGGGTGAATTGTTCCTACCTTAAACTAGCAAATTCATCAACGTGAATAAAGTGTTTTCATATATTTTCTATTTGTATCTATAAAAATAATATGCTACTTAAAAATTTTCATTAAAATTCTCTTAAATATTATTATGTTATAAAAATTTAATAATAGATAAAAGTGAAAAAAAAATAACTAATATACTATAATATAGGTATTTAAAAAACATATTCAAATTCCAACAAAATGATGTTGTTTTATAGTTTAATTAAATAACTTGATATTACCTCTGAAATAAAGAAAAGAGAATACAAATTAGGTTGAGTATATCAATTAGGTCAAGTGAAAACCATACGGTGTATCAATTAATGGCCATTTGAACTAATACGATATCGAGTGATCCATTGCTTTTGGATTGCTAGAAAGGGATGGGAAATGATATTTGTAAAAATGTTAAGGGAGCATGGCCTTGCGGGGTCCATTTGTTAGGTTGACAATGTTGACAATGTGACATCTATTGTGTAAGCATAAAAAGTTGTCTTAAAAGTGCCATGCATAAAGTAACTTTACTTTAGCTTACTTTATATTAAAAAATTTACTTTAGCTTACTTTACTTTAGCTTACTTTATATTCATAAGATTTTCATAACGAGGCTCCCAACCTATTATATTAAAAAATATATATACAACTTAAAATTAGATCTTATACCCTTATCTTTCAGAAACTTCTTAATTTTTATCCATAATATTCTTCTATAAATACTTTTTTCTATTCATACGATTTTCATCAACGTATTTTATGAGGCTCCCAACCTATTATATTTGAAAAAAAACAGTTTAAAACTAGATCTTACACCCTTCTACTAAAAATTAGCAAGTCATTAGTATTAAAAAAAAGAAGTTAAATACATATTATTACACTAAAACTTTAATAAAAATAGCATGGAAATTTCCCTTCTTTCCAACACCTCATTGATGTGCCATTTACCCGAATCCATAAATAGTCCAACTTGTTATAATCCATCTGCAGTCGTATTCCTTCAAAGATAAGCCTCGGAATAATTTTCCCCCTTTTCAGCTGCAAACATAGGTAACAATTTCAATTCCTTAAGATATGCAAAGTTATTTGAACCCCTCCTATACTTGCTTTAAATTTTATGTTGTGTTAGGTAGAGTATTCCCCTATGCCACGTACTTTTTAATCTCCTTCAGTGGCTCCATCAAAATATCCCCACGCACATATTCTATCAACCATTTCAACTAGAATTTATTTGGGAGGCTTCTTAGCTTTGTCTATTGAAAGGTTTTTAATACACTTATAGTATGAGTAGCACATTGTATAGGTGGGATTATTTTGTTTTTAAATAAACTTGAATATATGGCCAATCAAATACCCCATACAATATTCAAAGAAAAATATATAAGAGACTTAGTATATTAAATTCCATACCAGGATTGCATACATTCCTCAATTGTATTTTCTCTATAGGCATTCCTTGCGCTCATAACAACTCCAACCTCCTACCCCACTTGTTTAGGAAATAAACATTGCACAAACAAATGTATATTTGTTTCTTCATTTTCTTTTCATGGAGAACATCTACTAGAACCTTGTCAACTTCTCCTCTAAAAGATATCCCATGTTAATGCTTTATCTTTAGAACCGATAACATGAAAATGCGTGTTTTTAAGGGACATTTGAATTTCCATATCAATGTGCCCCTAGTGGATGAGCACTAGTGGGTGTATCATATCCTTTGCTATATATATTGTTCAAGAGTCAAACCTGACTGTAACCCTAATTGTTATGTAAAGGGTACAGGTCGGCCCCACCTTAATGTGATTAATAATAAATGTAAAAGATAATTAATCTGGTTAATATTAATTATAATAATAATTATTATTATTATTATGTGACTTAGAGAGGTCGGCCCTGTTGAGCCAATAGACACTTTTGTTGATAGGACAAGTCTAATATAAGTAAAGGAAGATTCCCCATTGTGGAATCATATCCTACACACAAGTTTGGAAATTTCAGCAAGTACATTCTCTTGGGAAAAGTGCACACCTCTCTTGGGCGCTAGTCTTCTAGGGTTTGAGCACCCTCTTGTGTGCTAGGTCTTTCTTGGTGGTTAAGGTATTTCTCTTGAAGAATATAGCAAAGGATTTGGCTCGGTTTTCTTCCCTTGTTGAGAAGGGTTTCCCAGGATACTTCTTATGTTCTTGTGCATGGTGTTTCTTCTTGTGATATCGGTTGCTACAACATTCTTGTTTATGGTTAAGACAAATGCAAATTGAAATGAACTACATACTTAACCTATCTTATTGAAAAATAAACATGGTATCAGAGCATAGGTCTTGAAGATCCCATTGCACAAGCATTTTCAACCTTTCTCTCACACATCTACAGAAATTGTACGGCCCTCCTAGGGTTTCCAGAAATTTTGTACGGCCTCCTCTTCTAAGAGTTTTCACCACTCAAAACTTGGACGCTGGGACTAAAAAAGACATAGAAGGGTACGCCTCCTTCGACGCACCTTAAGGAAGTCTCAGATTACATTTCCGGGCATTTCGAATTTTTGGCTCTAAGGGTTTCTAGGGTTTCACCAAAATTCTGCAGAAATTTATGAATTGTATTTCTGCAAACTTCTTGAAGAAGCCCCTCAGCTTACCAAGGCTATCATATTTATCGAGGCTTATTGTTGTCAGTCATAATCCCAACAAAACCTAAAAGTGCTAGCTTAGCCTAGCCGTTAAGTTTTCTAGCCTAGTTGACAAGGGTTTGTGAAGATGAGCAAAATAATGATGGGAAGCAAGCTTAGTTCCAGGAAGACAAGACTCCAAAGAAATGAAGACATCAACATCTCAGCACTCTCAGGTACGGTTCCTATCAATAAAAACACTTGGCTAATTGAGAGTGGTGCCTCCAGGCACATGACCAATCTTAGAAATCATCTAACATATTTCATTGAGAAAGAGACACATCTACATGTCGTTCTTGGAGATGATGCCAGATATAATGTGAAAGGAGTTGGAACTTCTACTTTCCAACTAGATTCAAATATGCAGCTTAAACTAGAAGAAGTACTATATGTACCCGGAATGAAGAGAAACCTTGTCTCTATTTTGGCCTTGGAAGACAAAGGTTACAAAATCACTTTCTCAGAAGGAAGATTTCTTGCATGGCACAAAGACTCTAATATAAGTTCTTCCAAAGTAATTGGTATCCGAGAAAACAGCTTGTACAAGTTAACCATCAAACATGTTCAAGCCCTACTACATGACACTATCATCCTATCATCTTGAGTGAGTTATGGCATAGAAGACTTGCTCACATTCATTATAGAGCTCTTCCAGCTCTAGGGAAAATGGTAACAGGTCTACGAAAGATACAAATTCAGCATAAAGTTGTTTGCAAAGGTTGTGCCCTTGGAAAAAATGTTAAAGGGTCCTTTCCTAGTAGTGACAATAGATCCAAGGAAATCTTGGACTTAATACATTCAGATGTATGTGGGTCGATGATTGTTGCATCCTTAAATGGGTACTTATATTATGTACTCTTCATAGATGATCACTTCAGGAAAACTTGGATTTACTTTCTGAAAAACAAGGATGGAGTCCTTACCAAGTTTCAAGAATTCAAAGCTTAGGTTGAAAACTTGACCTGAAGAAAAATCAAAATATTGAGATCAGACAATGAAGGAGAATACACCTCAAAAGAATTTAACAGTTTTTGTATTGAAGTAGGAATCAAGAGGGAGTTCACAGTTCCTTATAAACTGCAACAAAATGGGGTTGCTGAAAGGAAAAACAAAACTATCATTGAGGCAACTAAAGCAATGATACATGATCAGAGTCTACCTATGACTCTATGGGCAGAAGCTTGTATGATAGCAGTATATGTTAAAAACCGTTGTCCTCATCAGATCCTGAAGAACATTACTTCAGAAAAATCATTCACCAAAGTGAAGCCTGAGATCGGACACTTCAGAATATTTGGATGCCCAGTTTACCTTCATGTACCCAAAGAGAAGAGATCCAAACTAGAACCTTCAGGAAGAAACGGTACATTTGTAGGATACAATGAATCCTCAAAGGCATATCAAATCTACATCCCAGGTCAGAGACAAATTGAAGTAAGTAGAGATGTTACTTTTGAAGAAGAAGTAGCCTTCCTGAAATCCAAAGAAGCTCAGATGGAAATCGATAGTGAAACAATACCTCCTCCTCCTTCAATGGTTCAGGGGGAAACATATATTATTACAGATGATCCAACAGCTCTAGTTGCTCCAACAGACTCAGTTTCTCCAAGCAATATACCCAGAGACATCACAGTTGGACATAAAAGACCTGCTTGGGCTCAACAAACTTTAGAAGAAGCAGAAGGGCATAAATCCCCACAAGGAACAACCAGATAAAGCAAGAGACCAAAGAGATTCTCAAGCTACCTTTCAGCCATGACCCACATTATTGACTCAGAGCCAACTTGTCATGGAGAAGCCTCAAGTGAACAAGTATGGAAAGATCCCATGACTGAAGAATACCAATCTATATTAAAAAATGATGTATGGGATGTTGTTCCAAGACCAGAGGGAAAGTCTGTAGTGACTTCCAAATGGATTTACAAAATCAAGCATGTTGTTGATGGAAGCATTGAAAAATACAAAGCAAGATTTGTGGCTAGAGGGTTTTCACAAATAGAGGGAGTCGACTATGACGAGACTTTTGCACCTATAGCCAGATATACCTCCATCTGATCCATCATTGCACTAGTTGCTTCCATGGGTTGGAAGCTACATCATATGGATGTAAGGACAACTTTTCTCAATGGTGAAATTGAGGAATAAGTTTATATTGAGCAGCCAGAAGGTTTTGTTATACATAACACAAAATCTCATGTATGTAGGTTGAAGAAAGCCCTATATGGTCTAAAACAAGCACCACGTGCTTGGTATGAGAAAATGGATAGATTTCTGATGAGTTTGGGCTTCAACAAAAGTGTAGCTGATCCAAACTTGTATTATCACATTGATGGCAATGAGTGTTTGATTTTAGTCTTATATGTGGATGATTTTTTCCTCACTGGTTTAGAGAGACTCATTGCAGAATGCAAGCAAGCATTAACTCCCAAATTTGAAATGAAGGACTTGAGCCTAATGCATTATTTCTTGGGACTGGAAGTATGGCAGAGAACAGATGAGATTTTCCTAAGTCAAGGAAAATATACTATGGAGATACTGAAAATTTTCAATATGACAGAATGCAAATCCATGCCTACTCCAATGGTAATGGATTTAAAGAAAATGAGTGACACTTATTCAGAAGATGTAGATCCACATTTATATCGACAGCTTATTGGATCCTTGATGTATCTGGTTAACACCAGACCAGACATTTGCTATGCAGTGAATGTTCTTAGGCATTTTATGAGCCAACCAAAACATACACACTGGATAGCTGCAAAACACGTATTGAGATACTTACAAGGCACAATTGGTTATGGCCTGAGATATGCAGCCAATGTGGACTTAAGCTTGGAAGGATATGTCGATGCAGATTGGGCAGGAAGTGCAGTAGATAGAAAGAGCACCTCAGGTTGCTGCTTCACCTTAGGATCAACCATGGTTTCCTGGTGTAGCAGAAAACAAAGCTCTGTGGGTTTAAGTACAGCAGAGGCAGAGTACATTGCACTAAGTGTGGCAGTTCGTGAAGCAGTATGGCTTCACAAAATTTTGACTAACTTGTTCGATCATGAGATGGATCTGACTACTATTCATTGTGACAACCAGAGCTGTGTAAAGCTCTCCGAGAACCCATTGTTTCATGACAAATTGAAACACATTGAAATCAAGTATCACTATATCAGAGACATGGTGCAAAGAAAGATAATACATGTGCAGTATCTTTCTACTCATGAACAAATTGCAGATATCTTCACTAAACCACTTTCCAAGACAAAGTTCGAGTATTTTCGTGAGAGACTTGGCCTGGTGGAAAATTCCTCCCTAGCTGAGAGGGAGTGTTGATGATTGCAGTTATGAGAGACATTCTCTAGCTTACAAACCTGTGAGATGTGGATCATTACAGCTATGTGAGTCTTTCTCTCAACTTACAAACTTGAGAGAAAGCCCCTAAGAAGGGTACGCGGTTCCTACCTGAGACAGAGCTAGGAACGTAGATATGACCTCCTCCATTCAGAGACTTGAGAAGAACTCCATATGATTATCTAGTGGGAAAGGAGATCTGTTGAGTTAGACGTGCATGTGGCTGAGCAGAAGGTGAACGTGTGAAATCCGAAAGTGTTGGGTGCATCTTCATGTGAACAGAAATGAAGATGATGTATTAGCCTCCTTTGAGCAGCAAAGTTGACGAGAGGACTCTGTATGACTCTCATGTGTGAGGCAGTGGGAAAGAAGATCTGTAGAGTGGACGTGCCTGTCGACAAGCACAGGTGAACGTGTGAAGATTTGGTTCTTTTGTGTAATGCAGTGAACCAGAGATATGACATCCCTATGGATGTACCCCTAGTGGATGAGCACTAGTGGATGTATCAGATCCTTTGTTATATGTATTGTTCAAGAGTCACACCTGTCTATAACCCTAATTGTTATGTAAAGGGTACAGGTCAGCCCCACCTTAATGTGATTAATAATAAATGTAAAAGATAATTAATCTAGTTAATATTAATTATAATAATTATTATTATTAATATAATGTGACTTAGAGAGGTAAGCCTTGTTGAGCCAATAGACACTTTTGTTGATAGGAAAAGTCTAATATAAGTAAAGGAAGATTCCCCATTGTGGAATCATATCCTACACACAAGTTTGGAAATTTCAGCAAGTACATTCTCTTGGGAAAAGTGCGCACCTCTCTTGGGCACTAGTCTTCTAAGGTTTGGGCACCCTCTTGTGTGCTAGGTCTTTCTTGGTGGTGAAGGTCTTTCTCTTGAAGAATATAGAAAAAGATTTGGCTCGGTTTTCTTCCCTTGTTGAGAAGGGTTTCCCAAGATACTTCTTGTGTTCTTGTGCATGGTGTTTCTTCTTGTGATCTTGGTTGTTGCAACATTCTTTTTTATGGTTAAGACAAATGCAAATTGAAATGAACTACATTCTTAACCTATCTTATTGAAAAAACAACAATACCCCCTACTCCAAAGAGAACCAATCACATTTTCAAGCAACCCGCAATTTATTCCACAACCAATCCATGGATCCTCATGTTGGGATCCTCTCTAGGGGTGTAATGGGGGGGAAAAGGACCCATAATAGAGTAATAATAGGGGATCTTGTTCATTGTAAGGTGGACTAGGTCCACTATATTATTAAATAAGGCCCATTGTGGTAGTCAGTTTTGAATAAATGTAATGGGGATTCATTAAAGAAGGTCCACTAGGTAGTCATGTGGTTTTTATGATTAGGGTTTTGTTGATTAATTATAAATAAGGATGGAGTCCTCCTTGTGATGTGTGGAGTTTATTGTCTTTGGATCTTAGCTCATTAGGAGGATGCCCCCTCAAAGAGGCAAGTGAACATGAGTGGATTCCTTCCATAAAAGGATCAATTGTAAGGTGTTTCCCTTTCTTAAGGGTTTTGATATTAGTAAAGTAAAGGAGAGTCTTTAACGTATTCTTGGATATCCCTACCTTAAGGGTTTTGATATTAATAAAGTAAATGGCATTCTCTAGTGTATTATTGGATATCTTATATGTGATGGAATTATCAGATCTAAGGTACATAAAACCTCTCTTATTCTCACCCTTTGACCATTTCCAACTTTTTGTACTAAACAATTACCAATAAAGAGGAAAACTAATACCACAACCTTCCATATAATAGATGCATTCTACCATGATTTTGTGGGCTTCCTAATCCACTATTCAATAGAGTCTTTCTCTATATACTTTTGACAAACCACTTGACACCACAATCCATTACCATTTATGAACCTCCATGCACTCTTAGTTCCTAAGGATTTGCAAAAAATATGGATTTTATTTAGGCCCCACCCTCCTTGTTTCTTAGGCACAACTATCCTCTTCCACTTGACCAATGAAACGCACATTTTTTCTCCATCTATTGACCATAGAAACCTAAACTAATTCTCCTTATTTATTCTAATACCCTTTTATGTATGAAGGTTAGAGACATTCAATATACTGGAATGCCTTCCAATATCGATTTCCCTAAAATAAGTCTTCCTCATCTTGATAGCCATCAATTACACCACACTAACAACCTTTTTTCTAGTTTATAAATCAACCAATCCCAATATTTCTTCATGTAGACATTTGGTTTAATATGGAACCCCAGATACTTCAAACCAAATTGTAAATCTATCTTCTGATAATGGAACATGTGGGAGAACAACTTTATATCATCATCATTAACAACCATAAAAGAGATAATATATTTTCCAACATTGGTATTCATTTATGTAGTTGAACAGTACAAATATGTAATTTCATTAAGCTTTGAAGCATCCCTTCTAGATTCATCACATAATAGAAGCATATCATCCACAAATAATAAATAAGATAGCAACAGGTTCTTACCAACCAGTATTTCCTTACAATCTCATGTTCTCTTGGCCTTTATGGGAGCTCTACTCATCCCTTCAACAACAATAAGAAATAAAAGGGGAGAAGGAGAACATCCTTCCCTCTGTCCTCTTCTTGGCCTGAAAATAGTTGACGTAGATCCATGAATAATAATAGAGACAGACATTATAGTACACAACTCTTCACCTAGTTAACAAAATGTACACATAAACCCGAATGTATCAACATGAGACTCAAATATAGCCAAATCACCTTATCATATGCT
Organism: Picea mariana; assembly: GCA_032191745.1. Taxonomy (NCBI): domain Eukaryota; kingdom Viridiplantae; phylum Streptophyta; class Pinopsida; order Pinales; family Pinaceae; genus Picea; species Picea mariana. The sequence continues at coordinate 301,809 of JASDQU010244491.1, forward strand.
TTTGGCAAGTCCAACTTCACCACCATTACTATCTATTTTTTAGTCCTAATGATATGTAAGCCTTCCTAGACAATCCCCATGGCTTCATGAATCCATATTCCCTCTAAAAACCCAAATTGATCTAGACAACAATCTTTTGACCCTCGTGGCTATTACCTTAGCTATAATTATATATATATAATTGCACAAAGATATAGACCTAAATTATCTTCAAAAGTAGTTGGATATTGTTGTTTGGGATGAGAAAAATGAAAGTAGAGTTGACATCAGCCAAAATCTTACAAGAAGACCTAGAAACCCCAATTACTCTTATAAGATCATCCTTTGTGACTTCATAAAACCCTATAAAGAATTTGATTGGCCAACCATTTTGTCCTAGACTCTTGGCTTTCTGGAAGCCATGAAGAACCCTTTGAAGCTCTTCTTTTGATACCTCCTCTAGTAACCTTGCCTTATCTTCATCATGTACAAAGCTACAAAAGAATGATGTCATTTGGACCACTTCAACAATATTAACCATATGATCTTCTTTGTAAATTTTCCCAAAGTATATAACTTTCGACTTAGCAGTATCCTCAAAATTGGTAACATATAAGCCATCATTCTTAGACAACTTCCAGACAATATTTACATTTTTTCTATGATTAGCAAGCTAGTGGAAAAACTTACTATTTTGATCACCCTCTTGAGCCAAAACCCTCTATTATTGAGCCTCCAAGTTGCTTCTTTTCTTACCAATATTGTCCTCTTCCTTTGTTCCAATTGACTTACCTAATTTTTAACTTCCTCATAATGGAAACTAGTCATATCTTGAAGATATAAAGCTTCAATTTATATTCAACATCAACTAACTCCTTATGATCTTTTACCTTATTTTTAATGTGCCCATTTGATTGCAGTTTGTTTCACATCTTTTAGAATTGTTGCAAATTGAACAACAATAGATTCTCTTGATGCATTCTATGGTGCCCAATTATCCTTGCTCAAGCTTTTGAAATGTTCCTCCTCTGGCCACATGGAATTAAATTTAAAAGGGTTGGGAGGTTTTCTCTCAGTGTTGGAAATTTCCAAATAAACTGGGAAATGATCCAATTCTCATTTTGAACTCACCCACTGCTTGATTCTATCTTGATCATATATAAATGATCCATAAAGAAGGGAAATATCCAGTCTCTTAGCTACCCTTTCCTTACCATATATTTTGTTCCTCCAGGTAGGACTGAGTTTGAAAGGTTTGATATCATAAAGTCTATGTTACTCCAACTTCCTCAAGAAAAAATCTAATAATGGGTCTACCTGGGTAGCTAGACCCTATACCTCAATTCTTCCCAACAAAAAATTAATATCATCCCCCATGATAATATGCTCCATTCCCAACAAGGACATATGTAAAAGCATTTCCCATAAGACAACCCTCTTTCAAGAATAAGGCCCATAAATATTAATCACAGTTATCTTGTTGCTCATCTCCAAAGAATGTAGCTCTATAACTAGACTTGAATCAATACAAAAAAAGTTATAAAAATAAAGAATTATTGTCCTCCAACCAATAATAATCTTCCCCAAGTGACTAATGGAATTAATAAAGTTAAAGTCCCAACCCTTAAGCATCTTCACCAAATCATCCACTATTTTCTTCCCATCTGCCATCAATTCTCATAGTGATAATTGCATGGCCTATTTGCATCCACAAGTCATTTCAAGTCAATACTTTTTTAGGGGCTACCTAGCCCTGTACAAATCAAAGAGAGACAAATCGTGACTCACCCATAGATGGCCTATTTTCTCTAAGGACCCTAAATAATGAGTGTTGTTTAACCATAAGAACTTTCTTAGTTGCTTTTTGTTGGAATAATGACAAAAAATATTTTCTTCCTCTTCCAATTTGTTTGCACCCAGAACCCATATTCATTCTCGAACCTCCTTCAATTTCCCCTGCTATGACATAATAAATATATTTATGAAGATGAAGGCAATAATACTAAGTCCCATCTTTCATAATTTCATTCTCAATTATGAAAGTAGAACCACCTAAAGGGTTTTGAAAACCACTAGAGGAGGGAAATTTTTCTTTCTCCTTCCCACTTGAAGGCTCAAGCCAAGGTCTTAAGGAAATATAAAAAATCTTCCATTTACCCAAACCCCCAATAGAACCCAAGCCCCATACCAAAATCCCCAATAGATCTTAATCCCCATCCCCAAACCCCTAATAGGTCCCAAGCCTCATTCATTACTATTATCTCCCAACTCAAACTCATTATCTCTAACAACCCCTCTAATTGAAGATGTAAACAAATTCAAGGGAGCAAGGTCACTTATCGACTTTCCTTTGGATATGTCCAATTCCTCCTATGCAAATACATCATCATATCCATTCAAG